>RQTK01000854.1:12500-65291 GCA_003991915.1 Elysia chlorotica
TGTACCTTTACTTATGGCCAGCATTTAAGTATTTAAAGCTTTAGTTTAGAATTTTTGTTTGATGTTTTTCTTTTTGCAAAAATACATTCTGCCATAGAAGGTTCATTTCTCTTTTTGTCCCAATATTTTAACTAAATTACTAGAAATGTGCATGCATTTTTTCCATCAAAACCCTGTAATTATAGAGACGCTGATGAAATATCATTACCACTGGCAATTTATGTGCACATTTCTAAAAGTTCCCCCGTCCTATTTGGGTTGATCTTGTTACAATAAACTATACTTCTTGTACCATTCTTCATCAAACCAAGGAAACGCACAGTTAATCGCATATTACATTTGGGGGGGGGGGGGGGGGTAGGTTAATAAGCCAATTATTTCTTATCTCAGTCGAGGAGAAATTGAAACAAAAGCATGAATTTCACCAAACACATAAAGTATAATAATTATATTTTCAACAATTTAAAATTAATACATTCACACTGAGATTTTTTGTTTTGTTTTGTTTTTGTTTTGTTTTTTTGTTGGAGGGACTCTCATTTATTAAAAATGAGGAGACCTGTGGGTTTTTCTAGTCACACAATAACTCCGAGAAATTATTGTTTAGAGCTCTAAAATAATGTGTTTAAAGTCAATAAACAGGATGAGGTACAAGGCACCTGCTGCCAGTTTCAAGTTAGCAGTCACTCAAATTCAATTATCCCACTTTGTTTCTCCTCCGCAGATTCTCTGGGATTAAGATAAAGACAGAGGTAAATAAACCGGCTCGTGTGTCCTGCAGATAATTTTTGACACCTCACAATCATTATTTGTCGGCAACCTTAATATAGCAAATGTTTTCCGCAGAAATATAAACATTACAAGATAAGATAACATTTGCTCATCCATCCTAACTTAAATTTAGTTTTCATTTACAATTAAAGCTTAGTAACAGTTGAGAAATTAACATTAAAGCAAACATTGCACCCTCTCTCTCTCTCTCTCTCTCTCTCTCTCTCTCTCTCTCTCTCTCTCTCTCTCTCTCTCTCTCTCTTTCATCCTTGTTTATGTGAGTAGCAGATAATAAACTTATCACAAGCTTGTTCTTCTTGTGTTTTTCTTGTCTTTCTTAATTTTGATCACAAATGACAATTACGGTACCAACAAAAAAAAAAAAAACAACACCAACAAACAAACAGAAAATTAACTTTATACTGTTTGTGTGTACAAAGTATTAATTTGTCTTAAAATATAAACGAAACAAAAATAATTGACCAATGAGCATTTTTCATGATTATTGTTAATATATTGTCTAAATTTAGAAATTAACAAACAAAAAAAAGAAAGTTTTTCTTGACCTCATACCCATGGATTTTTGTTGTTGTTGTTTTTTTATTTGTATTCCGTTCGGACGTTAATGATAATAATGATTATTGATATTATTCAAAGACAATATATTTATTGTACATCCAAAGAAAATTGTCATCGTGGTTACATGGGCTGAAAAAAGGCAGACAGACAATAAATATTACAAATATTTAAAACATATAATCTAACATATAAAAAATATAACATGTATATAGATATTTAAATAAACAATGAGAATAAGACTGCACTGGTTATAAAGCACTTTACATACACGATATTTATCGTTTGATGAAAAAAAGTATAAATAATTCATATAGATGTATATTAGAATAATTTTAACACTGCACTGGTTGTATAGTAATTAATTTTTAAAAGAGACAGTATGCAAGTGTATAGATATACTATGTACGCATAAATAAAAATAAAAGATATTTTTGTACATAAAATAAATAGGAATGTGAAACATTAACCTGGTTATGATGACACGCTAGTAGAGACAAAATAATAATATTACAGATTCTTGAAAGATGGCATTCATTAGGGTTAGTGAAGATACATCTTTGTATAATACAAATATTTAATGTTAAGCAATAAATGTCATTCAGACGTATAGAATGTGACATAAATGACTTAGAATTTCAGTTATGGCCTTCAGATGTCTTAGTTTTCCAGACCGTTAAGACAAAATTAACTGTCTAGCAAGAGCATGCCGTTGGTCTTTCAAAATACCCGACATTTTCTTAAAACACAATGTGTCAAGAGGCTGTGAAACGCTGTCAGCACTCTCGCCTATACCTTTTTGAGCCAAGAGGGATGTATTGAACATATTTGTAATAAATATTTGTACCTTTTTTGTTATCAATTGTGGGTGTGGTTGTGGTGGTGGCTATATAACTATCAGTGGTACTAGCAGTTTTAGGAAAGTGGTGCTTATAGAACGTGCAGTAGATTGAAGTAGCACTCTTTCTGTTTTTGCTTTTGTCGCTGATGTTGTTGTTGCTGCTGCTGATGTTGTTAATGCTGCTGCTATTGTTGCTGCTGTTGTTGTTGTTGTTGTTGCTGCTGCTGTTAATTCTTTCGTTGTTTTTGTAGAGGTTTGCCTTGTCAATGTCTTGTAACAATACTAGTTGTAACTAATTATTTGACTGAAGAAAGAAAGTACTGCTGTTGATACCATGACATGCGTCTGTCTGTCTGACCCTGCACCACGATTCTCTCTAGGGCTCAAACAGAAAGTACTCTCTGAGCTCCAAGACAGGCACGTTGTTACCGGACTTTCCCGATGCCTCGAATCTCGTGCTGCCCAGCAGAGAATGCGCCGAGCAGGTAAGCCGCCATTTTGAATATAAGGGTTTTTCTGATTCAAAGTCTATAAGCTTCTATAAGCTTCTAAGTAAAAACAGGGCGTAGGTTTACGCACCCGTCTTGTAGTGTTTTAGACGGTATAGTTGGGGGTCTATAAAATACATTGTTTTTTTTCAACAAGTGTCCAAAAATTCCGAATGCTGATTGGAAGTATCCTAGAATTAGTAGATCTTGCAATGTTATACTGCATCTTCTGTAAGGACCATTGAGTCTCTCGTTGTAAAGGTTTAATCATTCAATTTGTACAAGAGGAAATTTGTTTTAAATGTATAAAAGGCACAAATAAAAAGGGACGATTTTGCCTCTATGAAATATTAGAAAATACGTGTTTTATGTACAAAAGAAAGAACGTTTAGACGCATGACGACGGACATTAAGTCGATGAGCATACCTCTACTTTCTCTCTGTATTTAACACCCCAAAATACTTTATCTCCTGTTGTAAAAACTCCCCATCATCATTGGTCAGTATCTCAGAGCTAGGTAAATTACTGTAACATGCACAGATTTCTATCAATAGCCATCTGTGGTGACATGTCATTGTGACTTACCCACCAGCGTAACTCACGGTCCACCTGGCGGCCTCCACACACACTCTTAAAAAGCTACACACACACATACGCTGTTTACGCAAAAAAGACTCTGGTAACTGTTTTTAATTGAGCCCGCAGGATCTCATTTAATTAAAAAACAGAACATTTTTCAAGTACATCTTTTATTATGATTTACATTCAGTGCCGGGTTTAGGTTGCAGGGAGCCCCTGGGCCCAGCTCAGGTGGGTGGGGGCTCACTCCTTTATGATAATCATAAGATGTAAAATTTTACAAAGCGCTGTAAAGGAGGATCGCTTCTGGTGGGGAAGGGGAGGGGGGGGCTTTTGGGTAAAAACCACTTAAATTCAGCACGGTTTACATTTTTTTGTATAACGGTCAGACTTTTTTTTAATGCTACCAAATTTTTAACAATTTTTGTGTGCATGGCTGACACATGAGTGATCGCATTCAGAAAGGAAATATTTCATCGGAAAATTTGACAGAAACCAATGTTGGAACACATTTTAAGTAGGAATAAGAATTTCAGAAACAAATGCAAGTTCTAGGTCTAGAACTAAAAAAAGATTCTAGATCTCGTATTAGGATTAGCGCAGTATGACCTCTGTGACCCTCCGCTGCCTTAACAACAACAACAAACAAAGCAAAAACAAACAACAAAAAACAGAGTCGTTTTCGCGTAGACAGAGTGTTTTTCGCGGCCGCCAGAATCATTGTGGACTTATTACACCGGATAGCCCAGTCTGGGGATCTCTACACTGACCAGATGGAGATAATTATACTCACATCTCAAACACAATATCGTTCCCTCACTGGGTATGTGGTTGTCAGAGTAGCATGACCGGCTACTACAGAAGTCCTGGCATCGCTTTGTCTCTGTGTGGAATTGTAATATTGTTTTGCGACCTGTCCAATATAGATATCCTAATTTTTTACGATGGAGGTTAGAGAGAGACAACTTTCACCTCTGCTTTTACCACAAATTAAAGTTGTCCCTTTCCTCGCGACCAGATGAAGACGTTTCTGATGATGTACCGCACCCACTGCCAAAGGATTTTGGACACCATCATCACAGCCAACTTTGAAGAGGTCAGTGAGCATCATATAAATATGTACAAACATATGTGTGTGTGTATATATATATATATTTACATGGTGTATACTGTTATAGCCTATACAGTGCTGACGTTGGACTTTAAGCAACAGTATTTCATATGTTGTTGACTATGAGTTTACCTTTTTCCCTTCCTGGCTCCATCGCTCCCACATCATGTGCCTCAGACGAAGGGATGTGTAACTCAATTCGCATACGAGTGATTAACGCTTAACGATGCGACTTGTCTTGGGCTTTCCAAGGAGGACATCAACGGTTCAGACAGACCAACACATTACAAAATGACTCAATGACGTTACTGCTTTTACACGATGCATATCTTACAACAAAGTGGGATAACTGTTTGTGACATAGTGCCCTTGTTTTGAAATAAGGGATTAATATTGTGTCTGTCCAGATATTTGCCTGGTTGATAAACCATAATACGGAAACAATGGACTCATTTATATGCGGGAGCCCATTGCCACCAGTCGGATAGTGCTTTGGGCTGAGGGCAGGAGCCCCAGCGAATCGAATCCCAGCGAGTCTGCTCGTCTCTGTTTAAGATGTTTCGTGAAACTTAGGGGACTTCAAACTCTTGGAAGATAACCTTGAGTTTTTGTTTGTGTCCCAGATCCAGAATCTGTTCCTCCACTTCTGGCAAGGCTACCCAACCCACCTGGAAGAGGTTCTCAAACTAGACATCACGGCGGATGTCATTGCAGTTTGCGACTCCATTCTCTACAAGGTGAAAACTTTTGGGTGGTTGTTCTCGTCATTGACTCGTTTTCGTCTTTTATGTTTGTTTTTTTTTTACACTTTTTTAAATCAATGTGTTTATAATGTGTTGTTTTTTGTTTTTTTTTGTTGTTTTGTTTTTATTTCTTTTTTTGCATCTTGTTTTTGTTTCTTTTTTATTTTGTTCGTTTTTTGTTTTTGTTTTGTTATTTTATTGTTGCTTTATCTTCTTTAACTTGTTGTGTTTGTTTGTTTGTTTACTGATAAATTATGACGCTGTCCGAATTCATATCATCTCCTTTTGCTTTATATATTTGGTAGAAGGTGATGGAGGTACACAACACACAGTGTGTGTGTAGGTTATTGAATGCTAAAGAAAAAACTCTATGCTGTTGTTGTTGTTTGCTTTTTTTTCCTCTTTTCCACCCAGTCTCTAACTGCTCTTTATATTTAGTTCTTGTTATTGGATTCCAGGTACTGCTGGATGTGCTCCTTCCACACTCCATCCAAGATCTTCCAGAAGGGTGAGCCAGTGTTCCGTGTTGGAGATAAACTCTCTCCTTGTCTATCGTCTCCTAGGGTCCCAACACTAGCGTCTGACAATTTTACCTGCTACCACACACGAGACTGTGCAGGCATGGTAGTCTCATGAACCCTGTTTCAAACGCTCACATTAAACTGACATAGACAATCGAATAAATAAATGTTCCCGATCTTGGGATCCGTCCGAGACGTTCCGCATTGAAGGTAATCGATATACCAAATACTAGTCTTGCGGCGGGTAGGGATGGCAGGCTAGGCAATACTTTGATTGGTAACACAAGCAAAAACATAAAGTTATCTTCCAAGAGCTTTAAGTCCCACTGCTAAGCTTCCAGCATAACATAAAATCTGTTTTTGACTAAAATGGGGAACCATAGTAAGCATCTCTCAATGATATGACATAGAAAGTTGCCGGAATACTTTCCTAACTATTTCCATCAGTGCAGATTGTTCATTCTATATTATTGACCTGCACAGGGCAGTGAAGGGATTGGTCACTCATACCCAGGCTTTATGTCTAGGATATCGATTCGCCTTTTGTTTAAATCAACAGAGGAATGTTTGAGATTTAAACAAATGCAAGTAAAAAGTGTAAGGGATAAGAACCTTGGAGCTGGAACAAAGCTATAAAAATTTTACTCGATTACTGAAATCAATGTGTAGGATTCCTGAATTTCTAGACATTCTATACAATTTGAAAGAGTAAAAAAATATCGCTTTTAGCTAGAGAGGAAATCTCTGCGCGGTTTTATGGTGGAATCGTTACTATATGATTTTTCATACTCCCTTAGAGCTGCTTGTATGTTGCTATTGAAATGTTTAGCTTAGTTTTCATATGTGTCAGCCTGAGTGAATGTGTGGGGGATCTAACTGTTTTATCAACATTATTATTTGTATTTTGTAACTTCGTAGAAAAAAAGCTCTTTCCCATTTTACTTTACTTCTACGAAGTTCACAAAAAATATCTTATAAGACGACATGTTCCAAAACTAGCGTCTGACAAGTTTACGTGCTACCACATACGAGACAGAGTGGGGATACCAGAACTCCTGTCCTAGCTGGTCACATTATACTAACACCGACCAAATCAGCAGGCATAGATGGCGAGATCCGTCAAATAACGTTTGCCTGTTCGTGGATTCGAACTAGGTACCTTCCGATTGGGAGCTCAATGCTTTACCACTTGCGCCAGTTTGTCCCCAAACTGTAATGGCTACAGAGGCGATCTCATATTTGTGGTTTCTCTGGGGGTCCAAGTAGCCTATACATGTACTGGCCAGTAGCCTCAGGGCTAGGATTCCATCTTTAGCTAGTGTCCCCACATTGTGTTTCAATAAAAGCAAATGTCTCCGAGTATGGTATTGTTGTGGAAACATAGCGGACATTTGAGTGAACATTCTTACATCCTTACATTTGAGTAACTATAGAAATATCAACCCCCCCTTTTTTTCACACACACACGCACACACACACACACACACGTTCCTCGCTCTGGCTTTCCCTCAGTTTGTGCTCAGATGTCCGGGCGTTCCTGAAGGCGCTTCCTGGCTGGCTGGACAACTCTCTGGAAGATCTGGTGCCTGACGGGATCATCACGGTCAAGCGGACAGGTAACTTGAGAGGGGGGGGGAGGGGGGGGGGCAAAACGATCATGCAACCTGGAGGTGAGGACGGTCTGGCGACCTGGGGGTGAGGACGGTCAGGCAACCTGGGGGTGAGGACGGTCAGGCAACCTGGGGGTGAGGACGGTCAGGCAACCTGGGGGTGAGGACGGTCAGGCAACCTGGGGGTGAGGACGGTCAGGCAACCTGGGGGTGAGGACGGTCAGGCAACCTGGGGGTGAGGACGGTCAGGCAACCTGGGGGTGAGGACGGTCAGGCAACCTGGGGGTGAGGACGGTCAGGCAACCTGGGGGTGAGGACGGTCAGGCAACCTGGGGGTGAGGACGGTCAGGCAACCTGGGGGTGAGGACGGTCAGGCAACCTGGGGGTGAGGACGGTCAGGCAACCTGGGGGTGAGGACGGTCAGGCAACCTGGGGGTGAGGACGGTCAGGCAACCTGGGGGTGAGGATGGTCAGGCAAACTGGGGGTGAGGATGGTCAGGCGACCTGGGGGTGAGGACGGTCAGGCAACCTGGGGGTCAGGACGGTCAGGCAACCTGGGGGTGAGGACGGTCAGGCGACCTGGGGATGAGGATGGTCAGGCAACCTGGGGATGAGGATGGTCAGGCGGACTGGTAACCTGGGTGTCAAGACGGGGGTCAGTACGGGCAGGTTATCTGTGGGTCAGGATGTTCAAGCGGACTGGTAACCTAGCGGTCAGGACGGACAAGTAACCTGGGGAATCCCTGCGGTTAAGTGGACATTAAACTGGTGGTTCAGGCGGTCAACAAGACATTGTAATATTGGGTGTCAGCACGCACGGTCAAATGGACAGGTAACCTTGGGATCACGACGGTAAACTGGGGGTCATGACGGAAACGTGGGAATCAGCACGGTCAAGCGGAGAGGTAACCTAGCCCTGAGCTGGGCTCCTTCTAGAAAGGGAATTAACCAGTGCCGTAAATTATAAAAGAGATAGATAGAGACAGAAACAGACAGACAGACAGACAGACAGACAGACAGACAGACAGACAGACAGACAGACAGACAGACAGACAGACAGACAGACAGACAGACAGACAGACAGACAGACAGACAGACTAACAGACATACGAGTCAAATAATTTCAACTTCAACTTATAATGTGTTGATAGTTTACATTCTGTTTGTAAATGCTTTGCGTCTTGCAGTGTTATACCACAAAACTGAACATTTGACGTTTGCTTGTTGATTGCTTGAGATATTCGCACCAATTTATACCCATGTAGGCTGTTATACACATTCTAAAGCACTTCGTATAAAACAAAGTAGTTAAAAGCAGAGTATCTATAGACACGTAACAGTAATATTCTTTCTTTTAACGTCTTTAAAATCCACTTTTTTATCCTAATAGTACTTCGGCAATTTATTCGGACAATGACGAGACACCTCTCTTTCATCAAAATGGCCCAGGTATGTATAAAGTCACGTATAGTTTAATGATCGAATACGGTTCTCTCATAGCAACTTTATTTCAAATTATATCGGCACATTAAGTAAGATCTTAGCATCTTAAACTGCACAAACAACCACAATCATTAAAAAATGAGAATTCAAAGTGAAAGTAAAATTATCTTCAAAAGATTAAAATTGTAGTACGAAAAATATCCTCCAGATTAATATAAGACGGTAAAAATGAAAAATACAAAAAGAAAAATATTTAAAATAGGAAAACAAAACACAAAGAATGCTTTAAGTAACAAGTAACATCCCTAAAAACAACAAAAATATTTTAACAGTTAAAAAAAATTAATAAGGTCTATAACCAAACGAAAGAGTATTTAGTTCAACAGATTATAATAAATCATTGGATATATTCATGCTGACCACCATGTCATTCATTGAAAAAATTATTATTGCCCATATTACGATTAGTAATATAATATAGCATTATAGAGCTTGGATTAATAGTCCACGTGAGGAATTTGGCTTGGTTACAAACTAGAATATGTGCAGTGGTAGAATATTTACTTTTTGCTTATTTTATTGTTATAACAATTATTATAATTTACTCATTCCTCAGACAGCTCGACCACAACTGGTCGCTCTCGACGTCACAACGAAAGCTCTAAACGACCTTGACCTTCTAGATCTTCAGCCAATCAGCGCCCAGGCCTGCTTTGCTCTTAACGAGAGGGCGGGGCTTACGACGAGCCGCAGCGTCTCCAAAGGTCATACGCATGTCCAAACTGTGGCTGTTGTTTGCATCCTTATATATCATAATAGAAAGTGTGTAGACAACCGTGAAGCATAGTATTATTTTAATTTTATTCAGTTTGAAACCTTTACATTGAAATTAACGTTAAGAGCATTAACCTCATATGTAACTTAAGTTGTTAATAAGCGTTCCTGAATTGTCTTGGTTTTTTTCTCTAAATCTTGCAACGTTGAATGGCCAAACAAAATATTTTAAAGTATTGGGTTTGGCTAGAGAGGGTGACTTGGTTGTAGAACCCTCTGCTGGTTGGCTGAGGTTCCGTGTATAGTCAATCATCTTGATCCGTCATGATTTGTTGATTATTTTGCTTTTCCTTTTAAGTGCAGTTGTAGTTGAGCTGAACAATTAACTCTTGAAAATATTAGTTAAACTTACATTAATTCCCAAATCAGCAATATGTATATCTCACGAACGAATGCCAAGACCAAAGTCTGAGGATTATTTTAAGTGCTGTCCCCAACGACTTCTCTATAGTTACATTAGCAGGGCAGGTAGCCTGAAAGTCTCTACCCTTCCTTAAGCCCGCTATGTTAAGGCCCTTGGCGAGGCTGAAACTAGTGTAGCTGCGTAAGCTCTAACAATATCCACTATCAGTCTTGCTGGTATAGAAGTGGGCGGCTGCCAAAAAAGGTAGAGGGAAGATCCCAGACTCCTCTCTTGACTGATCACAGTGAACTGGCATACAGAGGGCGACAAGTCAGTCGGATCGGGACTCGAACCTGAGGCCTGCTGATCAGAAGCGCCGCGTTTTGATGATGAAGTTCTGTTTTGATTTTGGTGACCTTCAACTTGGCATAAATCGAATTATCATTCCGTTTTCAAACCAACTCTACTTTTTTCTTACCTGCCTCTTCCCTCCAGTGCTGAAAGAGCTGAAGTCTCTACTGCGCGCGCAGACCCCCATAGACGGCTTCACTGAATGGGTCGACGGGCTGGTAGAGGCCTGCGTCCTCGCGGTGAGTTCTACGCCAATAAAACCTGAGCTTTCATTCGTTTTCCGCAAGTTTCCCGGAGAAACCTTTACAATAAGAAAACTACAGCTGAGATTTGAAGCTGTGACCCCCTGTTTTAACGTCCAGAGCACTGCTGACTGAGCTAACTGGCGCCGCGGCGTGTAGCTGAGGATCTGGCGTCATAAGAGCGAAACAAACTGTCTGGGTTCAAAACTTATGTCGTGTCACAAACCAAGCCACCATTTAATTTTAGATTTATTGTTTCCGTTATTTCGTATGAAATAGCATGAAGAATTCTCAAACTGGAAATACCGCGATAACTATAAAGATGCTGATAGATTTCCAAAAAGGTTCTAATCTTTCATCCCGTTGGCATGGCGGTCAGTAAATGGTGTATTTAACTGCCTTGGAGACGAGTTATCATGCTTTGGAAGTATTTGTTGGATAGTTTCATCGAATTATAATTTTGAGCGGTTTTTTTTTCTCTTTTTTTTTCATTTGCAAGACAGACAAATAAACTGAATTGGGGAATGTTCTATAATAATTATTATTGGTAGAATGAAAATTCTATATGTTTTTTGGGAAATATTAAAATCGCTTGTTTTTTGTTTTGTTTTTTTTTGTTGTTTTTTTTTGCTTTGTTTCTTTTTTGTGTGTTTTTTTCAACAGGTTTGTTTGACTAAGATAGTTATGGAAAATGTAAAGTTGGAATAACCAGTATCTGCATAAACGCAGGTTTACAAATGCATTCCATTATTAATTGTAAGCTATAAAGTAGTTGATTGCAGTCATACTCACTGTAGGGTGATTTAACCAAGAGCTGCGTGATCTTATAGGAACTCATGAGTTCTACCTTAAGTTTGAGTAGTCCACGAAGCAATAATGTGAATAGACGAGTGAGTCATGCAAAACGGTGCAACTTGTTCTGGGCTCCTAAGTACATCGTCTCCTGGTAGGGTCACCCAAGCACGGCAGATTGTAAGGTACAGGACAGACTAAGAGCAATCACTGACCCTCCAGGTTGGGGGTTGGACACGGGACCAACAACCCTGTCTCGTAAACAACAACTCACTGTTACAGAAACCGCAACAGATATCCACAAAACCTGGTTGGTTGAGAAAGAGTCATCTCCTGTAGAGCTCATGACCTGCAGCGATGAAGGCCATAAGGAAGCCTGTCTAACGACAACTCTTTTGACGACCAAGAACAAGACCAGGTTAGGGACTTGGAACATCAGAACCTTGTAATAAACTACACAAGTAGGCCGACACACAGATCGTGACTGACATGCTGCACCCACTCCTGTGCAAGATATGGGAACAAGAGCAAGTTCCAGAAGACAAGAAAAGAGGACACCTTGTAAAGCTGTCCAAAAAAGTGGACCTGTCATCTTGTGGCAATTGGCGAGGAACCATGCTGTTATCCACCCCTGGCCAAGTTTTAGCAAAAATCATGTTAGAGAGGTTGAAGATTATCCTGACAAGAGGCTCCGAGATGAGCAGGCAAGCTTCCGACAAGATCGTTCGTGCATAGACCACATGGCTGCCATTATCACCAAACAGTTACTGTAGTGACACCCCCCCCCTATATGCAGCGTTTCTTGACTTTCAAAAGGCATCTGACAGCGTGGACCGGGATGCCTTCTGGAGGTTGATGTACCACTATTGCTTTCCACCAAAGTTCGTCACCATAATTCAACAGCTTTATAAAAACGCAACTAACTTGTTAATTCATCCACAATGGTAAACTAACGGAACCCTTCAACGGGTATCCAGTGGACCTTCATGAGGCAGCTGGAGGATCTTGACTTTGCAGACGACAACTGCCTTCTCTCACAAAGACAACAAGACGCACTAGAGAAGCTATATCGTGTGTCAGAAGAAGACAGAAAGACTGGACTCCGGGAAAATATCGGGAAAAAACTTAGGCCATACGAATGAATTACAGACATGCGGACTCACTGCAGCTACATCAGGAAAACATCAAAGAGGTTGACAAGTTTGTCTATCTTGGCAGTATTGTAGGTATAGACGGCGGGATAGACGAGGACATCAGATGCCGAATCAATAAGGCCCGATACGCTTTAAATACCCCATAACAATTTGGAGGTCTCAGCCCTGTCGGTACGAGACAAGATCCGTATTTTCAAAATCAACGTGAAGTCGGTCTTATTCTATGGCTCAGAAACATGGCGCGTTACCAAGACCAATACCCATAAACTGCAATCATTCGCAAACAGATGCCCCAGAAACATTATCAACGTTAGGTAGCCTGAAGTTACCCTGAACAAAGAACAAAACGAAGCAAATAGCCACCGAGACAGACATCAGAAAGCGCACATGGGGCTGGATAGGCCAAACACTTCGAAAGCCTGCATCTAACATCACAACGCAAGCCCTGGAGTGAAACCCCAAGGTAAACGCAAGGTCGGACGCCCGAAGCAGACTTGGCGGCGAAGCACCGATGCCGAATAAATGCCGCTGGTAGTACATGGGCCGAACTGAAGTGGACCAGCCAAAACCGAGTTCGGTGGAGGGGATCTGCTGCGGCCCTATGTTCCACAGGAAATCAAAAGGCTTAAACTAGAAACTAAACTCACATAAGACAAGTATTAAGCTTACCACAGCGTTGCACATACAATGCCTAGAGAACGTAAAGGGACAAACAAAAAGAAATGAACAAAATAGCACTATGAAGTTTCCGCTCGTTGAACATAACGATAGAGACTGCGAAAAGACTTTCTCGTTATTTGACGATTAACCTTCCAGTTTCACAAGGGGGCGAACTGTCACAAGTTATTGGTACTCATGGTATCCCCGTCTCTGTCTCTGAATAGCAGCCCGTAAAATTGTCAGACGTCAGTTTTGGGACCAGTTTACATAGTGCTAACGTTGGACTCTAAGCAACAAACTTAAACTCATACTTAAACCCCTGTTTCAGCTTGTAATAATAAACTCCCGGTGTGTTACTGTCCCCAGCCGCGTCCATCTTCACGCCCCAGTCAGAGGGAGAGGGCCGGACGCTTCCTGATGCAGTGGACAATGTCCGGCGCCCTGGTCATGAAGGACCTCACCCTCAACAACGCCAAGAGTTTCTGTACGTCCATCTACACTCAGGACCGTAAGAACAACGTCGCGGTAGCTTACATCTTGTCGTAAGAATATGGAAATGATAAGGTCTACGGCGACTTGTAAGCTAAAGCGACGTTGTACTTATGGCCTCAGTGTGTGCCATACTAGGAGAAGAATATATTAACTATTGAACTGACGTTGTTGTGGAAGTACAGTTTTATAACAGATTTTCCTTAAAATAGAGAGGACGAGAGCTAGAGAGGGGAAGACGTTAGAGAGATAGAGAGATAGATAGAGATAGATAGATAGATAGACAGAGAGAGATAGAGGAAAAAAAAAAAAAGAGAGAGAGAGAGAGAGAGAGAGAGAGAGAGAGAGAGAGTGTCTGTTTGAGAGAGAAGGGAATAGAGAGAGGGAGAGGGAGAGAGAGAGAGAGAGATAGATAGAGAGAGAGAGAGAAGAAAAAAGAAAGAGAGAGAGAGAGAGAGAGAGAGAGAGAGAGAGAGAGAGAGAGCAGTTTGTACAAAAGTTTAAAAAAAAACGCCCAGGCATAAAGGTATTTGATATGGACACAGGCGCTAGTGCCATTATGTATATATTGTAGAAATCTAATTATGCCTTAATTTAAAAGACAATAAATGTGTCTTTGGCTCTTTTATCTACCGCATTATGATTGTGGTCATTATAACAACTTTATTACATTAATTTTATCACGTATTCCTCAAGGGTTAATAAATCATTATTCATGTACATGCATATTGAGATATTGTAGGTCTCTCTCTCTATCTTTCTGTATCCCTCTTTCTCTTTCTCTCTATTACATCTCTATCTACATCTCTTTCCCTCCCCAGCGTTCCTGCACCTGATGAAGTTGACCCTGGATGAGTACGTGCTGCTAGTGCTGGAGACCCAGGCAGACAGGGAGAGACAGGCCCAGCTTCAGGCTGGTCTACAGGCCCACATGAAGAACACAGGTAGGGGGTAAGGAGGGAGACCCAGGTAGACAGGGAAAGATAGGCAGACAGGGAGAGACAGGCCCAGCTACAGGGAGAGACAAGCCCAGCTGCAGGCTGGTCTGCAGGCCCTCATGAAGAGCACAGGTAAAGTGAGCTCCACGGGGAAAGTCCCAGACAGACAGGGAGAGACAGATCCAGCGGCAGACCGACCAGCAGGTGCACACGAAGAACACGGGTACAGGTAGCTTACATCTGGAGGCATTGTTTTAATGGTTGCTTAGCGTCCAACGACAGCACTATGTAGGCAGTGTTGTGGACGGTTACCTAGATCAACAGGAAGATACAGTTCCAGGTACAAGCCAGTCTGCAGTCACGCATGTAACCTACACGTCGTCTCTGCTGGACGGGGGTGCAGTAGCCCTGGTATAGAACATCGGCTTTCCACACGGGAGGTCCGTGTTTTTGGCCACACGGTCCCCAACTAAAGATATTTGGTGTCATTGTCAGTTATATGTGAGCGGCTGAGACAGAAGTCCTCTCCGCGCTTTCTATGCGTGACAGCACATGAATTTGTCAGACCCTTGTCTAAGGATCTTTGCGCGATATAGCCCAGTTGCTGACAATAGGCCTTAAAAATGTACCAAACATATCAATCAACCAACCAACCATGGTCTTATTCCCGATAGTTCAGATGTCATTGTTCATACACATGATTTACAACAGAAATGTATACTATTATTATTCTAAATAATTATATTATGTTTTAAGAACCTATGCCAAAAAAATGTATTAAAAATGAAAAAAAAACAAACCCTAAAGCCTTTTTTGTGGTTAACGCGGAAATCCTTAATCCCTGTTGCCCGGTAACAGTTTAATAGTTGGACTCTTGTATTCGGTGTACATTTTCCTATTGTTCCCTGTGTTTCCTCTCAAACCAGAGGAGATCAACATGAACGCCAAAGTTCGCTCCAGCAGTAAGAAATCTCAGTCGGCGCTGAAGAGTTCCAGGAAAAGAAAAGTGGCGGCGGGAGGGGGTGAGGACAGTGCAGGTAAAACTAGGCTGTTTGATGCTGTATTAAAAACCATGAACTCAGCAAGCGATTAGCAGGAATTACTAGAACACATTCCCCCTCTTCTTGTGATATATTACGATAATTAGTTTAAAAAATTCACCAAAATTGTCTTCGTAGAAGTACGTTTTTACTACCTAGGTTATAAGAACCTTAAGCTGAAAGTTTTACCTCTTCATTCTATCGATATATGGCATCTGGTTCTTCTCTTCCTTGTTTTCTTATGCGTGTTGTTTGAGGCTATTTACATTTAAGTTACGACAAAGTTATGGTGTGTTTTATTTTATTTCCACTCGAAAACTTCATTGATTTTGCATTGTTTGACATCAAATGTACCGTTTTGCTAAGTGGTGTGTCAAAGAAAAGAGATGCGGACTGCTAGTTTTATGCCATTATAGTATCATTAGTGGATGCCAACTCAATATGATTTGTTTATCTTTTCATTTTGAAAATGATTGCAACTGTTAGGGATGGTCCTGTCATTAGTTTAAGAAGAGTATTGGGAAATCAACAGCAGGAGAATCCACGTTTTAAGGGCACGAAACGTGTGCTGTTTTCCTCTTCACGGCACATTTAGATTTATTTTGGGTTTTGGTTTGGTATAGGTTTTTTGTTGTTGTTTTTTTTTAGTTGTTGTTATTGTTTTGTTTTGTTTCCTAATTACATCAACTATATTCTTTCAACAGAGGATATCGAGATGACATCAATCTCCGATGCTTGTCATAACAACACCAGCCACGAAGAGCTGCTCTGTCCGACATCCGGGCATCAGGGGGAGGAGCCACACACAAACCCCGCCTACCTGCATAATTCTCAGTGTCCGTCCACTGCTGCAATACATGGCAGCCCTGACGGTGCCCTGCCCAGTCATGACGCCGATATCAGCAACGCCCACCACACATCCAGTCCGCACTTTTCATCCCCGCCGCAAACGTCAGAGGAGGTATCACGCCCGGAATTCGCAACGAACAGTCTGCCAAACTCTACAGCCACGCTCCCACCAGGCACAAAGGGTTACTCGTCAGCTTATGAGAGAACTGGGGCGTACATTCCATCGTTCCATTTCAACACTGCTTATGCAGATTATGTCAATCAATCTTATAGCCCCGCCTCCATCTGCCAGCCGATTTACTCGGCCGTTGACCAAGCCCCGCAGCAGCACTACTCGTTCCACCACCCAGTGAATTATAACGTGGCAGCAGCGGTGAACCACGCCCAGCCAGCCCCCCACCCGTACTGGGCGAACAACAACCACGCAGCGCCAGTTAGCGGCGACCTAGCCTACCACCATCTGCCCTATACACACAGAACATTCTCGCCGCCTTACGATCTCCACAAGCGGGAAGGGCTGCAGCAGCCCCACCAGGACTCCGGTTTAGACAGTCGCGGCTTCATCGCCAGGCCTACCCCGTCTTACGATCACAGCGGGCGACAGGCAGCCATGTACTACCACAGCAGACAGCACGACAGCTTCCACCGTGAGTCTAGTTCATCAAAGAGTATCTTCCGTGGAGAATATTCCAAAAGAAAAGGGGGGGGGGGGGGGGTCTAACTGAGGATCGAACTGCCTGTCAGTACAAAAAACTATCCAGTAATCTATTTCAGGCTCCCCAATAACTTGTCCTTTGAATTGAAAAAAAGAATGAAGTCGGCGCAAACATTTACCATTTGGGGTTGGGGAGGGGGGCATTTAAACATGTCCTTTGAAAAAAGAAGTTTGACATCAAAACTTTGTAATGAATTATTTGGAACAAATATTAAACATACAGAAACAAACTAAACAATATTAAGTGCAGGTTGCATTCATTTACCCCCATCTTTGAGGAAAGAAATCCTTTTAGTGCCGGTCAGAGCGTATCACCATACAGCGGAGCGTTTGTGCACGACCAGCGCAATCAGTTGCCGGTCCCGCCGCCTCCACCACCAGCGCCCCCTACCCATCCCCAGGCACCAGTGGGCAGTCACATGACCCGCCAGGACTCCGCCTCAAGCCTGTTCTGGCATGACGAAGCCTTGGCGACAGCCATTGGAGCAACATCCGGGTTCTCTGGTTTCAGAAAGTCCTACCTGCCCGCCAGTTTCATGTGACGAACTGACAGGCGCGTGCTGCAGAGCTAAATATGAAGTGGTCAGGGATTTCATTCCAATCCTTCCTGTCGCCGTATAGGATCCTCTAGGGGAACCTAGGAGACGTTAAACCCTCGCTCTAAAGAGAGTATTTCCATCCTTTATTTTTAGAGAGGGTTTGGGGAAACCATCGGCTTCCGACGCAGGAGGTCCGTCGTTCGAGCTGTGCTCTAGGGATCCATTTTTCCCTTCTGGTGGGCGATATCAGAATAATGTGACAGTCCAAGTCTCAGGCATTATGGAATGGGGTCACAAGTCGCGGTAAAGGACTTTTATTAAGACCCAAGAGACAGTAATGTTAACTACAAGGGAGAGAGCTTCGGTTTGTGTTAACCATACGTCCCACGAGTTCTGAAAAGGTCTAACACGAGATGGTTTTGTTGTTGTGTTACTTTTTTTCTCTGTCACACCAAAAATGTGACGATAATATCCTACCTCAAACAAACTATTCAAGCCACTGATCTTTCTTGTCAGGCGAACTCTCTACCGGCTGAACCACAATCACCACCCCGATTCTATATTATGTATGATATGTTGCCATTGCCAACGGATGTAGATTTGGTTACTATGGCGTCATGATTTCCATTTCGATGCAGATCAATTCGCTGGCACTGTAAGATTTTGTATTACCTTCAATATACATTACGTTTTTCTTTTGTATTTGTTTTTATATATAAAATAAAATAAAGTCGAAGTGACACAAACCCTTACAGCATGTGCTAAGTCCTCTATTATCATCATTATTATTATTATTATTATTATTATTATTATTATTATTATTATTATTATTATTATTATTATTATTAATGCTGCTGCTGCTACTCCTATTGTTGTTGCTGATGTTATTGTCGCTCTTCTTCTTGTTGTCCGAGTCTTTCAAACGTCTTTAGATTTGTTTTTGTTGTTTCTTTTTTTATTTTTTTTTAAACAAAGATAATGTTTGAAACAATTAGTCTGTAAATTGTGAAGGGTAAACGTTAGTCTTGGTTATTATTTCACTCATGTACATGTGGATAAATTTTTTCAGTTCTATACAAGACATTGATGTTTTCTTTAAAAATAAAATTGTGTTGGCAATATCCCATAATCAGTAATATAAATGTGAATACTAACGACACACAGCCAAATTTAATCCCATTGGTATCTATAGACATGGCGTAGCATTTTCACACATAATTATGCTCAAATATCTAGCTTGATCTTTACATAGGTGTTTTATAATTCCTCACATAGCCCAGCTTTAAATGAATCTTGTCTCACGACAATTCTAAACTTTGAGACATTTCAGTCATCTATTTTCAATCTGTTTTTACAGCTTTAATTTTTTTCAATTTTTTTTCAAGTTTGTAATATGAGAAATCAAATGAGGATTTTAACTACTGTTATCGGTTTATTTTGTATTTCCCTCTTGTTAACCAAGGGATGGAAGTACACGTATAAAAAAATATTATTTAAGTCTTGATTGAAGAATTCATATGAGCCATTTCAAATAAATTTGTTTTCATTTAAATATTAATCTAAAAAACTTATGAAAATATTGTAATGTTGACAAAAAAAATATACAAAAGTGTTCCTATAGTAAAACAAAAAAGTGATAAGTTGGAGAAACTTTTGAAAAATCTATCGAAATCTGAAGTCGTCGAGTACATTTATGGGCATTTTCAATTGACAAAAAAAAAGGAGTTGAACAAGTATGAAAGCTTTAAATTAAAACTGGAATAACAACATAAACTCTACCCATGTGTTTAAAATAATTTAAATTGTTATAATTCAACTATACAGGCAGGTTTACTTTTAAAGGACATACATAGTGTGGTACATAATCCAGATTCACAGGTGTATTTGTGGCTGATATTAGAAGTTTATTAAAGTAGAGAGACATCATTTTGTTCATAGTTCTCTAATTTCATTGTCAACTCAAACATACAAAAATGGAATGACAGAACTTTACATTTGCAATTTTACACTCTGTAAATAAGATGTCATATTACAAAAAACAAAAATGAAATTTTTCACTTCAAAAAAATCTAATGAAGCATAAATAAAAAATTTATACAAACAGAAATGACGTTACAAACAGTTCATATTGCACAGCTACCCTGCAGTAAGGTAGATAACACATTACGATTTGTGGAACATCAAGAAAATGGTACGTTTTTTAGCATTTACCTTTCAAAGCCATTTTCATAGAGATATTGTTAATCCAAGTTCATACAGACATCTTTTCCTACAAAGAAAAACAATTGTACATGTAAAACTTCACATAGACATTAATTTTGACTCTCCCAGAGGGGACATAATCAAGTTTTATGGAGAACTGCTTCCTCGAGAAAAATAAGTCAAACGTTTAAAAAAGACATGCATCCCTTCAAGCATTTGTTATAACCATGGATAACTCTGTAAGGACTTCTGACCCTCCAAGAGTGAATCAATTTCGAGCAGGCACCTGTGACTTAAACTTAGAAAAAACATGGTCAACTTCACATAGACATCAGAGATTAGAAAGGTTTCTCTTTTTAATTAAAGTTAATGTCATCTGCATCTGAATCATGGACAGATAAAAGCCCAGGACACATGAGCCCTGTAGTGTTTCCAAAACAAAAACAAAATTGCGTGTGATTGCTTCGCCTCTTTTGGAATAACAAATCATTTTTTAACAAAACAAATTCATATAAAATTCTTATGCACGGCATACCACTGCAGTATTCAGTCATATACACTTAAGGCCATTGTGTGATATACTGTGCAACTTTTTCACATCACACGCCAACTGAAGCTTCCACATGTTTACAGCAGTCGCCACAAAAATCTCTGACGCATATAGCATTTTACCTGTCCAGTATTTTACAATGACTGAATTGCCTCCAGATTCCAACCTTTTACTCACACCAAATCAGAACCTTGCATACATAAAAAATTCCACTAATATCATTATTATACAGTGGTTAATATTAAGAGGTCAGACACTAAATGTTTCAAAGTACAATACTTCACTTCATAGAGGTTAAATGGAGGTAACTTCAAAAAAAGGCAGAAACAAACACGGAAAAAAGTGATTTTGCTACAGTCTAGTCCTGATTAAATGTGAAATCTGATTGAAAAATACATATCAACTACATCAACAATAACTTTTCAATAATCAGAACTAAATGGCCCTGAAATGTGTTATTGTATATACATCCTATATGCTTTAAACACAAGACCTACAATACTTGAAAACTAGTAACAACTGTGAAATAATGTCATCAAATTAAACAAACGAGTGTGCGTCTGATAGTGATAGACCTTATACTGGCCTTAAAATGAATTCAGGATCAAGCTTAATCACATCTCATTTGTATTTTTCTTTTTTATGATCTACACTTTCCTTGCGATCTGAGAGGTTCTACAACGAGGAAACAAATTATTTCTTTATTTAGTTTTCTTTTATGAATAATCACAATGAACAAAGCTGAAGCTAACCTGCTTGTGTGTATTAAGGCAGGGTGGAGGACAGCGACATAGATTATGTAGTCTGAATGGCTTATATACTGTGCGTATTACTGAACTTCAATTATATCTAACATGAATAGAATTCAGATCTAGACCCAAGTACACAATAAGCATGTGAACTTGACATCTAAGCTCATGTTCATAAGGATAATAATCTACATTCTGTTTACTTATTCGCTTTTTAAATAGTTTTTATGTCCATCGTCCCCAATAAGCTACATCTTGAATGGGTCCCAAGACTAACGTCTACCACAAAGCAATGGTATGGGGATATCAATAATCCTGTCTCTGTCTGCCATATTATACCGACACCTAACTATCAGTAGAAGACAAAATTGAACTCCCCATACAATTTCCCAAAGCATTTTGCATTAAATTCTTAACTTAGTCCATCAGTACTGTCATAACCATTTCATACCTTGCTCTTTAAAGATTATACTTACTTCAAAATAATTTTATGACAAAAGGTATAGATGTATTGTGATATAAACAATCTCTTAAAGATAATTTCAACATCAATTGATCAGTAATAGTAATGAACGTTCAAGAATTTTTTAGCAAGTGCATTTCATTTCAGTATTACACTATAATATTTAAATAATATTATTTTAATAACAAATGACCACACACAAAAAAAGATCAAAGATATGTACAGTAATACTAGAATAAATAAGGATAACAAAGTACTGGTCTGTATTAACATACATGGGGTTCAACTGAGTGCAAAAAATACTGTGAAAGAAAACATAAGGTTTCACAATGCATACATTTTTGCCAACCCTCATGTGTTTACATTATAAACCAATGAAGAGACACATTTGTGCTAAAACCAGAAAATAGTAGCTTTTACTTTTCAGAGAATAAAATTCATAACAAACGCAGGTTTACACACTAGATATTTTATCATAATATTAATATTTCATGTCCTCTAAAGTTGCCATTTTATCACTAATTATTTATATTTGCAAAACAGAGCAAACTTTATTTTAGATGAGTTCATACTTTAAAGTAACTTTTCTTAAAGAAAAAAAAAATAGAACCCTGTGTTATCATTAGACATACAACTCCATTCCCGGGGCAGTTGCACAAAAGTAAACTCTTAAATACTATTTTCTGACATCAAAACTTTGTAATGAATTATTTGGAACAAATTAAACATACAGAAAACAAACTGAAACAATATTAAGTGCAGGTTGCATTCATTTACCCCCAATCTTTGAGGAAAGAAATCCTTTTAGTGCCGGTTAGCTTATCTTGAAATGTATTAAACAACCAACATTGAAAAAAAGCAATCCATACTCAACGTGAACGCTCTCTTTCAATATGGACGGACACACAACACATCATTGTTCATACTTTTTGCTTCATTTATTTCTGCTTATATTCTTTTAAACATAACAAAAATAGTATTTTAATAGAAAAACAGAAAAAAAAAATCTAATGTTAGGAAAAAAGAGCATATTTCCCTGGCTTGTACTTCACAACCTCGAGGTAACCTCCTAATTAGATTCAAGAAGTATCGATCTAAGATAACAAAACAAGAATTCAGATCCCAAAAAGTTTTAAAATGGATTATATGTAATACAAGGACTAAAGATTTGCGTTAATAATAAACTATTAAACACTAGAATTCAAGGAAAACCTTAAGTTTACCCCCGTGTAAAGAGCATACTATATCATTCTTTTTTCATTAAGATTACATGCAGTCACAATAAATTAACTAAAAATTTCAAACCATGGAATAATTCAAAGCTTTTTTGAGCTTCATATAAACTCAAACTTCTCCCTCGCTTCCACTCGATGATGCGACAGCGTTACCTCTCTTGAACCTCAGCTCTTGAGTGAGACAGCAACAATAATGGCGATTATCGCAGCAACAACCATGAAGATGCCCAGGAGACAGCACATCTTGCGACGAGATTTTCTCTGAGGAAAATTTTTTCTAATGAAATAAATCTGATAATACCTCCCCAAGAGGTAATAGATAATTTTTTTTTATTATTTTTCGGTTAACTTTAAAAAAAAACAAGTACAAAAATCTCATGTAACAAGTAAGAGAGAGGATTTTAGTAGTAACATGCTGTGATGAATTTGTCTACAGTTCCTATTATCTGTTTCTGGACAGTAAAAAAAAAAAATCGCAAGACTTCTAGCCTGTCAAGTCAACACAAGGTGTAATCCTAACCAAGACATCTAGAACTATATCCTGTGTATTATATTCTCCATCAAATTTTGTTGTAGGGTAAGAAATTATCATAAGTGAAGTTGTCTCAGTTCTAAAAGAAAAAACACTTTGTCCCGATGCCGGTTTGGGTTGGAGCTGCTCTGACTATTACCCATCTGCTGCTCTAGCATGATCCCAGTTGACCATTGGGGTCAAGAAGGAACATTACCCTCATCTGGGTGACACTGCGTCACATAGACTGGCCATATGTGCATACTTGTGATTGTAAAGCCAACAGATTCTGAGCCAGATGTGCACATACACCCAGTTGCCTTCCCGACTAGTCCTTAATGCCGTCTTTATGTCTTTAACTACTGGGCATTCTTCCGTTCAAGAATTTAGTTTGGATACTATGGTGTCTAACTGTGTGACACAAATGGATTAGTTTATGAATTTGTGCTTTTTGCAGAAGGTTTCTTTTCACCCAGTCTACTCGGGACTTTTTGACACTAAGGTTAACATATAATCTAAGCAGCTGATGCATGAGCAACGAAAATAAAATGGAGCACAATTTTTAATAAACTTGCAAAATCTAGACTTTGACAGATCAGAGATTTGCTTTTTGAAACCTTCATTCATACCAACCTTTTAAAATAGACATTGAGCACTCTTCAATTGTGGAGCTTAAATCTAACAGAGTTAGTATTGACACACTTTACCTGGTACTCAGCTGCCTGTATCAACTGCTCATTTCCGGACTCTACATTGTCTGCTGCTGTGTACAGATTTTGGTCAATGGTATCTGAAAATCAAAGGAGAATAATATATACTGGACTGCAGGAAATTTCACGTAATCATTGCAGAGATCATTACAATTCAAATATGTTGTATTATAACCAAACGTTGCTTCTTCAGTTGCATTTGACTTATAAATTCAATCAAAGTCAAGTGTAACTTAAATTGAGGTGGCAACTTACTATGTGCTGCAATAAAAAATATTATCTTAAAACTGACAAATTAAGAAAAATGGTTTAACCTGCACAAACGCATTTGCCTAAAAATCAGTAAAATGCCATAAGAACAGGTTTCTACATTTATTTATCTAATTCAGTTGCTACAGGGAAGGCAAATTTTATGTAAGATAATAATGTATTGCTGAAAAAAAAAAAAAAAAAAAGAAATGTGCATAAAAAGTAACTCATTCAATGCCAATTTTTCTAAAAATCAGTCAGTAAATGAACAATTATTTCTGCTCAACTAGAGAATTCCATATGTTGAGCATTTGAGGTGTAGAGCATAAATTATCAGCATTGTCACGATATTAATGAGCTAAGCATATGAAGCCTTTTGCATTCAGAAACTGTGTTTAGATTATAACAGGGATGCCTCAAGAACAGAGAATAAAAAAATAGAAAAAATTCATCCCCAATAGTTGCATTGATTCTCACTGATATTTAAAAATATGAGTATGGATTATTTAAATGTGAAATAGCGAATCAGGTAGAACAGTGCAGACACAAGCAATAGGCCAAGTTCTAGGCAGGAAGTTGTCTTTATCACATCATAAAGATAGATGAGTAATGTAAACCAAAGGTGAAGCGAAGGGAAGGAAGAGCAAGTGGCAAAGGACACTGAGCTTACCAAGGACTTCTCCCTGGGCATGCACCATAGCTCCAAGCTCACGGAATATCTCATTCACGTCCAGAATATCTGACTAGAAAAGAAATTGAAAGGAAACACTACAGATAAAAAACAAAACAACAACAACACAAGGAGACTAAAATGCTTGCAAATCTAAGAAAGGGTATGTAAAATTAGACTCTATTTTAGTGATGTCAACATTTTTTTTTTTTTCTGAACTTCTTCCAAACAGGGGCAAAGCATATTGAATAACTGAAAACCTGTAAATTTATGGAAAATGTATTTTATGACTCCATGGAACAATTAAAATTAAATAATCATCTGGGGCTAAAAAAAAAACAGTCTTTGACATTAGCAATGTCAAGACATTTGAGGTGAAATTGACATTCTTGTCTAATAAAAAAAAAACTCTTTAAACTTAAAAGGGAATGCAAGAGGGAATCCATACAGATTCATCTTTTCTCCCAGACCCAACTCTATTGAAAAAAGGCACTTGTTAAGCATCTATAAATCCAAATCTGTATTTGAGACATATATACATAATATATGTATGTTTCCATATATATAGATATATATATTGGTGTTACCTCAAGCTGATGAATCCTCTCTTCCCGCTCCCTGATCAATGCCAGATCGTCCTCTATGACCACTTCCTGTTCCTTGAGCATCTGGTTCTGTTGGAATTCTTCTTCAGCGGCCAACGGGGATCGATCATCGTCACCCTGAAACAAGTGTTATTTGATTTGTGTACTTTGAAACCTTCACAGAAGTTCTAGAAATTTATGGGGGCGCATTGCCCCAGGTGGTAGAGTGTTCAGTCTCTAGATTAAAAGGCCCGCAGGTCAAATCCCATGATCAGTCAAAACTTTATTCGTCCGATTTCGTCCTCCACTGGTTCGTCTTAACTTTCTAACTCTATGTCATTTCCAACAATGGATGGAATAAGATCTAGAATATAGTTCTAAAAGCTTTTAAAGAAAGTTAAGACGAACAGATCACAAAGGACGGTGTTGTTTGGACAAATAAACAAAACATGATGGGATCAATACTGTGGATCTTCCCGATAGAGTATCAATAAAAATAAAATTTACATTAACATCCCGTCCCATTTTCTAATGGGCACATCTAGGGTAGCGGAATTCGTTTCTCACTTCAGATCATTAAAAGATCATCAGGCAAAAGTTTACTTTTGGCAATAAATGGCGATAATGTCTTTAGGGTCAACCAAGAAACGCAAATAACTTTAGAGTTTATAAAATATAATAAAAAAGTCATGCCGAATGGATAATTTAAAATAGCGAGGTTCAACAAAATTAATATTGAAATTAAAACAAAGTTAGCGGAATGTACATGCATATTGAACCGAAAGTGCTTATTGTAATGGCTGCTTAGAACGTACGCAATTTCCATTTCTGCAGTTTTCGTTTCTTGTAAGTGGTAACACAAACCCGTGGATTTCTTTTATTTTACGCTTTTTCTTTCAGACGAAATAAACTGTGGAGCGGACTTTACAACATCGTTGCTGAAAAAAAAATTTGCAGATGCGCGAAAAACTGTGATCCTTGCAAATGCTTAAAAAGAAAACAAAGAAAATATTACAAGCTGTTCTATCTTACTATATATTCAAACAATGAAGACACAGTTGGATGTCCTCTAGGCAACATGAATGACAAGTTCTTTATCTTTACTTACTGCGATTGGAATTAAAGGCTCAGAAGTTCGCTTGCTGCCTAATTTCACTGCTGACTTTACTTTGGCTGCTGCTTTCTGAAAGAGACAAAAACAAATCTGCATACAAGGGTGTACACAACAGTTTAAATAAGCTTCTCTTCAAGAGTGACCTGTAACTGATCATAAAGAATCATAAAACTAATGAGTCCTTCCACAAAGAGGTACATGTTAAATTCATTTAATGTATCACAAAATCTTTAGTTTTTATAATACCACATATTCTATAGGTGAGTTACCTTCTGCAATGTTTGAAATCTTTGCACGGCATCTTGGAAGTTGCTTTTCAGAAGATCCAGTTGAATTTTTTGTTGCTGTTGAATGGCAATACATTTTGACATGTTATTTTCAGATTAATTAAATTGAATTTGAAAAAAACAACAACAACAACAAAAAACCCTAGTTTATAATCTAAGCTATAAAACTGCTAATCTCATCACTATTGAAACAGATAATTTTAGTATTTCTTCATTTGAAAAAGTTGAAAACTATGACAAAAAATTAGTTTAAAAAAAACAAAAAAAAAACACTTTCTCATAATTTTTTATGAGAAAGAATGTTGAGTTTTAAATTTAAACACACTCGCTGTAAGGTTTCTACCAAATGCTCATGTTGTGTTATATTAATATGAAGAACCTATTCCAAACAAGTTAACTTTCGTTATAACACTATAACGCTGAGATTACATGTCTATCTCTTCAATAATCAGACTTAGGGCACATTGAACGACAACTAAGCATTGACATGTCATCTGAGAGGTAAACTGCTTGAGATAATGCCTGCTTGGATATGTGTGAGACAACTCGGCTAAATCAGACATAAATCAGAATAGTGACCGTTTTGCTTAATTTTGAAGTGTTAAAAAGCACCAAATGCATTCAGAGAAGTTGAAGAAAAAATTATTACCCTATCATTTCTAAGAGCTAGAGATAATTTTAGATTAAACCAGAGATTGTCAGTTTTCTGTCTCATGCTCACTTTGTATCCGATGCTGAACACAATTTCAAAAGTTGCACGTCGGCTTTAGAGAACTTAATTTCAAGAAAAAAATCAAAGTGGAAATTTTACTAATGATCAAGGCCAAATTTAATATGAATGAGATTCTAGGTAGAAAATGTAGAAAAGTAAAGAAGTAATTTATTTTAAAAGATGTTATGTACCCTGAATAAATGTAAGACCACACATGATTCTCTTTGTATTAAATATATAGCATATAGGAAAACTCAATACTACAAGTTTTGCATGTTGCAAAACATGTTGCTTTTTTTTTATCTTAATGACACAAATTAAGGAGTTTGCACAAATGCATTTCACATTGACATTTAAACCTTTCAAAACGGCGCTACCCTCTTTTTTTCCCTCAGGACATGTTTATATTCCCAAGTGACGTTGTAACTGAAAGAAAGAATGATATTGATAGTTATACTTATAGTCACTTATTACAAGATTCCTTCCCTCTGACCAGTCTTATTTCTGAGAAAGAAAACGGTAAAGTTTGACAGATGCGTCTCCAATACTAGACTATCTAGTGTCGTGTCAACAAGTGTTGTGCTGATTGGAGAGAGGATGTTTCGTGAAAAGGTTAACAAAAAGATTCAAATTTCCAAACCTGACCTTATCTGCTTTTTTTGTGGCGGCGGCGCGGAGTAACCTTGTAGTCTCCTGAACTACTTTGGCTGTGCCTTGTGAAGTTTCATGGCTAGGGGGAAAAAAAAAATAATGGCACCAAAGTTACAAACTTTTATCATATAATTGAGTTCTTTGGAGCAGGCTTTTTTTTTTTTTTTACTTTTGCAGTGGAAAAAAGAAAATAAATTTGCTATACTTTCAGCAAAACTTTGACTTTTTCAGGGTTCTCTATTTAGAATACAATAACATGTATTCACTATGGAGGCAACATTTCAAATTTGTAGTTTACCGAGCGGATATCAAAATTGCAAACAGATAACATTAAAACCATTAAAAAATCAAATGAAAATGAGCTAAAAAGATTCAGGTAAAATTCACTATAAATATCAACTTTATTTTAACATTACAATAAAATAATTTCATTATATTTTCCACATATGTAAATCTTACATTCTGTCTCTGAGTTGTGTGCTGTCTCTCTCCGTTCCAATATTTTTCATCGCTCTGTCCACAGCATTAGCTGGAGGAATATAGGAAAGCACCAAGTTTCAGGGCGTTTATTTTTTTTTTGCTTTTTGCTATTTACATAAAATATAAATATAAAAAAAAGTTGAATAGTAATGCAACTTCATGAAAATATTGTCAAAAATACTTTTGAAAAAACTTTGTTCACACTGTTTTGGACTCTTTAATCAAAAGCATTACATTATTAAAAATTTTAACATGCAGGGGAAAAGTTTATAATGTAGACATGTCTGCAAATAGTTAATAGAAATGAAAAGTTAGAAATGTTTATTTCTAAAGTAGATTGACTGAAGCAGTAACTCTAGAAATGACCTCCGGAGACTTACCCCCATTATTGATTTTGAAAATATTGCTGCGGATCCTCTCAGTGAGCTCTGATACTGAGCTTACAGGGTCTTCATCTCGATAATCTCTGAAGTCAGGATCATCCCGGTATTCCCTTATCGCCCCATACGTTCCCGCCATTGTGAAAGATCAAGTTCCTAAAGTTGATTCTCTTTGGAGTGACTGATTAGAATTGGAAATAACAAAAGATATTTACAATCATTTACAACAACAAGTATGCTGATCATCATCTAATCATTTCATTCACATTCTCTTTACAAGATATTGCAGAGCCAGTTTTTCTGCTTTTGCTCTTTTCAAACCATAAGAGCCTTGTAAGTCATGTGCAGAAATTAATGAGCTACTATAGATTTTGTTTAGCACCAGTGAATGCATGTCACGTCCATACCATGATGTATTTAGCCTACATAAATATTACTCAAGATAGTCCTAGTCAATACAGTAGCTTAGTTGCTTACATTGGGTGTGAAAACCAACCAAATCAGTATAAAGTCTTCCATCAGAAATAGTATTAATAAATAAATTATATTTGACAACATAATATTGGGACTTTTAGTTTCTTAATGTTTAAATCGTTCACAATTTATCTAATTAAAAAAGCATTAAAACCTATTAATATTACCAATATCTAGATCTAGGCTAACTATACTAGATCTAATAGGTTAGCTGAGTCGGTAAGATACATGTGGTTATTCCACAATAAAATACTCACTCTAGATGCCGTTTAACAAGCTAAACGTCAAGGTAGTTTTCGACTTGCCGTTACTTAGCCTTCTTTAGGACATACTAATATTCGAGTTGTAAGCTACAACAGCGTTGTACATGCGACCCTTGGTTTAGATCTATATAGATCTAGATTGCAAAAAAGACTAGATTTAAGTTAGATCAGTCTAGATCTAGATCTATCTCTGAAAGACAACGTACACAAATATTACCAAGGAAGTTGATTAAAATGGTCTAGAGTATTCTAGCTAGGTCTTAAGATTAGCTAGATTTCTAGAATCTTGATTAGTTCTTCAAACAAGGTGATAGGGCTACCAGTGATAACTACAGCTTGAATTATAGACCTAGCCTGCCTTTCTCAATGTTTCTACGGGTACGTTTGTATCCTTCGGAGTTTTCTTTAGGTTTTTTAATCCTCATGTGATGTGATCTACATTCGAATCTAAAATTAACCTTTGTGTTTAGCCTTCTACTTCTAGGATTATCGATCTTGCTCGAGTGGCCCCGCCCACCTTATCTTTTTCTACTGGAGAGTTCCTCGTTTGTTTACTTCCTCTTGTAAACTGCAGCTGGACACATGTTGGACTAGATCTTGAATGATAGATCTAGATCTAGATTTCTAAATTCTAGATGTAGACAAGATCTAGAGACATTTTAAAGTTTGAGAATATTGAACTAGATATGTATTGAGACCTAGAACTTGATCCAGGGTGCGAATCTAAGAAATTCTCTAGCTTGAACTAATCTAGCTCTAGATTCTAGATCTTAAATGGCGTTGCTGGCCCAAGGCAAAAAGAAAACAAAATATGGGCTGGATCCACAGAATACACAGTGGAGCAAAGGTTAGAGAGTAGATTGTAGAATCTTATTTTAGTATCCAGTTTGCAGATCTGCATCTAGTAATCTTGACTTCATCTACATAATAGAATCTGAGGGATGATCCCTATTCTCTGCTGATTTTCTGAGGCCATGACTGGCATGAGCAATCTTGTAACGGGTTACTGTAGAATCATGAATCTTGATGAAATGTAAATCTGTAGGCCTATTTATAATAAGAAACATATTAGAGACTCACTATTTTTATTAGTGAACTGATAGTAAGAATACACAGTGGAGCAAAGGTGTGCTGCTGTTAATATGAGTAAAATCCTATTTAAGTATCTAGATTGTAGATCTACATCTACTAATCTCAACTTCATTAACATATTAAAATGCGAGGGATGATCCCAATAATTCTGTGGTGATGTTCTAAGCCAGGCCATGGGCACTCTTGTAACGGGTTACTGTAGAATCATGTATCTGATAGATCCACATTTGATGAAATTTAGAGCTAGAATGTAAATCTGTAGGCCTATAAGAAGCATATTTAGAAATCTCTCAATTTTTATTGAGGGAATGCATTTTGCACTTGATCCACTTTTCTAAGGCGTGTTGAATCGTTCCATGTGCAGTGTTTTCCTCAGGTTATTGATAGAGGGGGCCCGGTCTCTCAAGCCCATGAAGGGGGCCTTAAATTGAGTTTTTATTGAAATTTTTGGTCTGCGAAAGTGCGCAAGGGTGCGCTCTAGGGAAAACACTGCATGTAGGCAATCATATGGGTGGGTGAGCAAGATTTGAGGTCCTTCTTGGCTTTATACCCCCAGCTGATTTCACTTGTTAGCCATCTTGTCTACTTTCGCTATCGATAGGATGCACGGAATGACATGTTATCTCGCTAGAGCATAGTAATCACGTTTAAATAAAAAAATAATATCTATCTCGATTAGGCCTACACCGAGTTGTTTTTTGTGTGTGTATTGTTTGTTTCTATGGCACTTTTCACCTGCCGCTACTAACTCTGCGTATATTTTAATGCAAGTGTCTAATAATAATAATAATTGAAAATAACAGTAACAATAGTAGTAGTAGTAGTAGTTGTAGGACGAGGAGGAGGAGAAGGAAGAGGTGGAGATGAAATATAGAGCTTGTTAAAGATCTAAAACTCTAAAAATAAACTATTTACGAACCAGGAACCTACCAATTAAAGGAGGAGGAGATGGTGGAGATGAAATATAGATTTTGTTATAGATCTAAAACTCTAAAAAGAAACTATTTACGAACCAGGAACCTACCAATTAGAGGAGGAGGAGGTGGAGATGAGGAAGATGAAATGCAGAGCTTAAATTATAGACCTAAAACTCTAAAAGGAACTATTCACACCCTATTTAATAAAACAATCACTCCAGTTCATAATTTGTCTCTTCGTATGTAATTTATATACTCTGGCCAGTGTATTTACAGTCTCTTCTTGTTTCGTCCTTTTTATTTTTTTCCCGTAATCGATTATTCTGGGTTTTTTGTTTCGATAAACTGCCATTACTAGTATCCATTCGATAACGAAACAAAAAGACAAGATGGCGGACCAGTGAAATCAGCTGGGGGTATAAAGCGAAGAAATGCCAGATTTGATTAGTATTTAAACAAAAATAGTGAATTCGATCCCATTACCGGTGTTGAAATCTATAGACAATTGAATAAAAATCAAATTAATATTAATCATGGATGCCACTTTTCCGGAAATATAATTTGGGTCCAGATCCTACGTCAATTTATCTGACCTCTGAGTCTGATGTGCGGAAAAGTTTTCCACATAATTCTGGATAGCTGACGACATTTGTCATATTTTTTTTTCTGGAAAAGAAATACCCGTCACTATGTGCATTTCAGCCCTATTTGTTTGCACAAAGCCTAGATCCACAGTCACGAGGACCAAATTAGTATTTTTCAACTGGCATATGAGAGTTTATTTTGTCTCCGAACCCAACTAGCACTAGTAGCAGTTAACCGGTGATTTCCGTGATCACATCTTGCATACTTCTGTGTATTTTTTTAAGTTAATATTATAGGAAAACAATGTTGTACCCGATTACCATACAACTACAGTTAATTGCGCAATTAAAAATAGAGTCGTTTTAAACTTTGCGAGTGCGGGAAAGAAAAGCAAAGAACAATGTTTTTCGTCATGCGATGTCTCTTCGTAGTTTATTAAATTTGAATAATACTGTTTTATCCTCGTCATTTTTTTTTCTGACAAATTGATTCCAGCTAGGGTGTGTTTGATCTGATGGATCTATTGCCTTTTTTTATGACGGAGCCTTGGCCAAACCGTTCTAAGCTAATTATGTAAGCGAATTTAACATGCGCGCTCCTCTGGTAACGCTTATAAAAGAAAGGTCGAGGTCTGGATCTAGTTAAATCTAGATCTAACAGAATTGTATCTTATGTTATAGCTTCATTGGATGAGTACTATGTGGGTGGATAAAGGTTTTTCGTTGCACTTTTTGTAGGGTGATATGAAAATATACTTTAGTGTGCGTATAAACTCAGCCTGCATGATTGGAGCCATAGATATATATTGTTTATACCAATAAACTGGAAAAGTGCAGGCCTAGGGGCACTCCAGGTGGGAGAAATCAACATTAACTTTCACCATGATGATGATACTGTAACAAAGTGTCGTTAAGAAACCTTGTATTGTTTTCCGGGTCGGAGAGAGGTAGCAGTAGTATATATACTTTAAAGATTTCTCAGAATGAATTTATCCCAAACACGAAGTAGACAGTACAGCCGTTTTAGATGAAAGTGTTGTTTCTGAATTGGTTAGAACTGTAGGCAAACACTTTTCAATGGTCTCATATACTTTGTGATTTTATTTGGTCACGCTTGCCCTGTTTGACACTGGTTCTCACTGTAATGAATAAAACAATAACTCTAATTGTATTGAAATTTACATCTTCAACACTGAAAATAAAAATCATAAATTATATATCATATTGTCTATCTCCTTTAAAACCTTTCTCTCCCCGCAGATACCAACAAGTTTGGCCAGAAGCTCTTGGAAAAGATGGGCTGGGAGAAAGGTAAAGGCCTGGGAGCCCAAGAAAATGGTATGACAGAACACATCAAAGCAAGCTACAAGTGGGATCAAAGTGGTGAGTCCATGTTGCTTGTAAACTCTTAGAAGTACAGAGGAATCCACTTGACCACCTGAAAATGCAGCATTCAAATCTTCCGATGTCTTCTGGATTCTTGTTGAAGTTTTACCAATCTGATTCAATAGATAAATCACAATCTAGACTCCAGACCTAGTTGCAGGTTAAACCTTATTGTTTAAGTAGTCTTATCAATTAAGAAATCAAGATCTAATAATCTTCGAAGTTTAGTGTTTAGTTTTATCAACCTTGTCTCTATATTAGATCTAGATCGTTAAAACTAGGAACAAAATGTTTTGTTATTAGTACAGAGAAGGAAAGTCGTGGAAATGAAAGATATATGGACTCAAAAAAAAAAAAAGAAGGAAAGTCCTGGAAACTGGAAGTGGAATTAAACATAAATATGCTGACAAGGAATGCTGATGAGGCAGAGAAAAAGGGATGCACTAGCCAAAGCCATGCCTTTTTTGGGCAAAGCAATGCTTTAAGAAAAGATGCCAGAGTCAAAAAATAATATCTAGCTACGGTGAAAACATTAACTTCCCTTCAGCATGAGCTAGACTCTATGTAGGGCCCCCATTTACATAAATTCCAAAATCTTCTAGATAGGTTACGCTGAGAATGAACATTTTTATGGAAAAAGTTAGTTTCAATTAGACCCTGGACCTGTCTCATCCTATTGACATTTTTAACAAAACATGCCGCTGCTGTTATAAGTAAGACGGAACTTATGCACTAAGATGATAAGAAAGTTAAGAGGTTCAATTTGATATAAAGCTGTTTCTTTCATTCCATTTCCTAGGTAGTAAATTTGAGGGAATTTATTAGCTGGACACCCTGCACTAGTTCAAATCATCTTTGACTCTGCTACTTTCAGAACATAATTTATTGGAGTTTTGCTAAAAAGAGATATCAAATTCATAGACAGCTATAGATGCTCTCTGGGCACATCACCTGAGTACTCAAGCGGTCAAGATAAATCTTGTTTAACATGTCTGTATTTTATTGCACTTTTCCATGGCGATAAGGTAGCCTGTTCTCCATGAAACAAAGGTACAATGTATGCTTAACAGAACTCAAAATGATAATACTAATTGTCTATAAGATAATTCCACTCTGTCTGCATATCTCAAATTGTAATATTAAATTGCGTGTTTCCATCCAGCATTCAAGTTATGTATGCTGTTGGATATTTTATTTTCAACTGCATTAAAGTTAAATGTCTAAAGTTTTGAGTAGACTGTTGATTGGGGTAATATTAAAGTTAGTGTAAGGTATATATTTTTAAAATGTTTCAGGTGACTATGGATCGATGTCATGTAAACTGTTTATTGAATTTTGATGTGTTGTACAGGTCTAGGAGCTGGACCACAAAATCCAGACGCATGGGTGGCTCACCAGGACGACTTTAACGACCTGCTCAAAATGTTGAACTCTGGCAAAAAGGATGAAGCGCCAGAGGAAAAAGAGAAAGCCTCCCAAATCAAAGATGGTCAAAAACGATAGTGAGTTTTTTAGCGTCTGTGTGAGGTGACAGGTATTGACTTTTTTAGCGTCTGTGTGAGGTGGCACATAGTGAGTTGAGTTGACATTAACGTCCAACTTCAGCTATAGGCTATATTTTGGACAGGCCCCCAGACTGGCATCTGACACACATGAGACAGGGTTGGTAGATCTGGACTCCTTTTCAGCAGGTCATGTCACATTATACTGACTAACCAGTAAGTGTTGAAATCGGACAAATGTATATTATACCCTTGTGGGATTTATGCTGCGGTCCTCCTGATCAGGAGACCTTTTATCTATTACTTGAGTCAGTTCGTTTCTCCCCCCTTCTCTTTGGGGGAAGGAGATGTTGCTTTTATTTCATGTTTTTTCTCACAATTATCTAGAGTTTCCGTGACATTTTTCTATACACTTTCCACCCTTTCTGAGCGCACATAGTGAGTTTTTTTCGCATCTGTGTGAGGTGGGGGTTTTGTGTGAGGTGGCACATAGTGAGTTTTTTTCGCATCTGTGTGAGGTGGGGGTTAATAAAGTAATACATCTGGCTAAACTAAATGATGGGAAATTTAAGATGGCAGAGCTTTTCATAATTCTCTGTGTTTTACGAGCCTTGCCAGCAGCCCAAGGAGATTTTTTTTACTATGTTTCCATTCTTCAACTTTTTAATGTAGTTTTTGTTCTCGTTTATTTATACTGCCAGATCAGTTAGTTTATGTTTGTGAATTTCACTTTTTATCAATCATATTCTTTCATACATATTTAAATATGAGATATTTAGCCAGTAACAGGATGCAAATATATATAGTAAACACATCATTTACTTTGCCCAGCATGGTCATTTCCTTTTTGTTTGTTTACAAGTTTTCCTGATTTTTCAAAAGACTCTATAGATCTTAAAGACAACTTCTTGAATTTGTATAAACGGGATAAAGAATCATTGTTAAAACTGTTCAATTCCAGAAAACTGACAATAAAGATATTGTGGGAAGGTTACAAAATCCAGACGCATGGGTGGCTCACCAGGACGACTTTAACGACCTGCTCAAAATGTTGAACTCTGGCAAAAAGGATGAAGCGCCAGAGGAAAAAGAGAAAGCCTCCCAAATCAAAGATGGTCAAAAACGATAGTGAGTTTTTTAGCGTCTGTGTGAGGTGACAGGTATTGACTTTTTTAGCGTCTGTGTGAGGTGGCACATAGTGAGTTGAGTTGACATTAACGTCCAACTTCAGCTATAGGCTATATTTTGGACAGGCCCCCAGACTGGCATCTGACACACATGAGACAGGGTTGGTAGATCTGGACTCCTTTTCAGCAGGTCATGTCACATTATACTGACTAACCAGTAAGTGTTGAAATCGGACAAATGTATATTATACCCTTGTGGGATTTATGCTGCGGTCCTCCTGATCAGGAGACCTTTTATCTATTACTTGAGTCAGTTCGTTTCTCCCCCCTTCTCTTTGGGGGAAGGAGATGTTGCTTTTATTTCATGTTTTTTCTCACAATTATCTAGAGTTTCCGTGACATTTTTCTATACACTTTCCACCCTTTCTGAGCTCACTCTCTCTTCAAAATGATAGGCACATTGATAGGTTTACCATGGCGTGATTCGACAAAGTATAATTTTGTCTTTTTTTTCTGTGGTTTCCAGTTATGGAAGATTTTCCAGGGGCAGAGTGCAAACACTCCGGACAACTGAAGATCTCGACTGCATTTTTGGTCGAAGAAAGTCAACATCCGCACCCACAACTCCCTCCAACCAATCAAAGGTATGAGCAGTAAGGTCAAATGTTTTTCATAGAGCACACATTGTTGTCAACGTTTCATGTAGTTGTATTATACAATTTTTGTTATAAATTTTCTTTTTTTATCTATTTCATTGTTGCCAAAACTATTGCCTTAGTATTCATTTTTGTTTCATTGATTGTAATTATTTGGGGTTAGTTTTTTTGTTTTACAGTCAAACCTGTCTAAGCCGACCACTGAAGATCCTGGAGGGGTGGTCGCTTTAACAGGTTAAGGGCCATTTTGGTAGAGAAAATAGATGGTCGTGGTCGCGTTGGAGAGGTGGTCGTTTTATGGGATGTATTTATATAGTAAAAAATCAAGGGGGTGGTGGATAGCTGGTCACTTGACCAGGTGGTCGTCTTAAACAGGTGGTCGCTTGAGCAGGTTTGACTGTATTTGGAAATTTCAGTCAAAATGGAGACATATTTCATGAGTAATTTTTGTAAGAACATCTTTTACAATAGGGTATGATGTAACAGTGATATAACAGTCGGCATTGTTTTTTCTTGTTCTCTTAATTTTTTTTGTTTTTTTCCCCTTTTGCTCAATAAAGGCCAACTCAGACGATGATGAAGGCAGCAAAGAAAATGAAACCACAGAGAATAGCCACGGACTCACCACAGTGACAAGCTCTACCAGCGTGCAGGATTACTTTGCTCAGAAAATGAGAGAAAAGAAAGCTCGTCAACAAAAATCTGAACAGCTGGAAGGATCTGGTGAAGAGGGTGGTATTCAAAAGTCCAGTGGGAGTGAGGTTGGATCGAAAACAGAGCCGTCTGTGTATGGAATGGTGGGATTCTCTTACTGTGGTGAAGACAACGTGAAGGATCAAGAAAAAGATTCAGAAAACGGGAAGAACAAAAGTGATGAGAGATCATCAAGAGGATGGTACGAAAGTTGGAATCTCAATCAAAATGATGGAGATGAGCCTACTACATGAAGTCTAAAAGAAAGAAGAAAAAGAAAGATAAAAAGGCGAAGAGCGATGATGATGATGAAGTTGAAAATTCAGGACACTCAAACAAAGCAGAGAGTGAGGCGTGTGCTCCGGCATCTGAATCAACTGAAGGAGGTGACAGTTCAGTCTTGCCAGGTGAGGTTGCAAACCATGAACAATCTTCAAAGAAAAAGAAGAAGAAGAAGCGGAAAAATGAAGGAAACAATAGTTTAAGTGTAGAGGGTGGCAACGAAACTGAAGTGGTAGATGTTCAGTCAACAAGTTGTGATGGTGTTTTACAGATCACTGGTAAATGCCCCGATCAGAAGTTGGAAAGAAATGAAAACAAAGGGGATGATACAGTTAATGACATGATGGAAGATTCTAAAGATTGTGAAGGTACATCCTCTAAGAAAAAGAAGAAGAAAAGAAAGGCAAACAAAGAATCTGAGGACATTGGGGAGCAGGAAACGAAGAAAAGGAAAACCTCCTCTGAAGTTGAAGAAATATCTGCTCAAGATGGCAAGTCAAATAAAAAGAAAAGAAAGGATAAAAAGGAGCAGTTACATTCTGAGAATACTATAGAGAATTCAGGGGTTGATGTCGGAGAAGATAGTAACCTTAGGTACTCAGAAAATGGAAAAAAGAAAAAAAGGAAAAAGGGGCAAGAGAAGGTCAAGGATGTTGAGATGGAAAATGAAATTCTTGTAACTCCAAATGAAGTTGAATGCCAGAGTAAAGGCGAGAGCCATAGTGATGGGGCAGAGAAAAGTCCTTCAAAACAGAATAAACAAAGAAAACCTCGTCGGAAAAAGAAGAAGAATGATTCAACTAAAGTGAAGAAGAGCATCTTTCCTGGTTCCAACCTGGAGGACCTTGATGGCTATGGCGTGATAAAAGCACCTGTGGAACAGAAGGAAAAGGTTGCGAAGAAGGGAGGGACAGCAGCAAGGTTCATAGATGATAAACTAAAACAGAATGCTATATTATTGGGAGGTGGGGTCAGTAAAAAAAAATCTCAGAGTTCTTGATGATAGATGAGTTTGGTTGCTTTTTTTTTTTTTAAAGAAAGTGTGTTTTTCTAGTATGATTTTAATGTTGGTAACATGCAGTGTAAGGTACAACTTGTTTTGTATTGAAAACTGTAATGAAATTGAGCATGGTTATTTTATTTTAGCCTTGTTTGTTGGGGTCAGTGTTTGTGCGGCTATTCACGTCAGAATCGGTATTTGGCGTTTGAAGGTATTATTTGAATGAAATACTTTGGTTTTTAGGTTGCTGTCTTTATTTTTTCAATGAAGTGATTCCGTGGCTATGTTGCTTATGTGGAAAATGAGCTTTTGATTCTTTAAAAAAAAATTTTTTATCTTGAAAAAATAATTAATGGTAATGTTGAAAACAAAATGTTCTAAAGAAAGCTAAATCTGTTTATATTGTTTAAATTTGATTTATGTGTTAATGTTATTCTGATATAATGTATTTTGACAAACAAATGCATTGTTCAGCAAGTTGGCAATAAATTATATCCAGTTTGAAACATTTCCTGTGTCTCACTTTGTCTTGGTAAAATGATTTAAAATACAACCTGATTTTGACGGTTAAATCTATAGTATATGGATTAAAATAAATTTGGTTTAATGGTAGTGTGTTCAGCTCAATCCATATCAGCATGCTGACCCTTTGGTTAGCAAGAAAGAATGAGTGATGTAGCTACTTTAATCAAAATTGCTACATGTAGTTTAGATGGAAAACCACAAGAAAGCAAGTTTATCCTACAGGTTCAGTCTTTTTTAAAGACTGTAAGTTGCCCGACAATAAATAAATACTCCCTCATCTTCATCATGGTGGTTTGTCGCTAGTGTGACGTAGCATCCCGTACAATCTGCCTGAAGAGCTCTCTGTCTTGAGAATCGCTTCCTTCCTGCCTCGCTGGGCCCCCTTCGTAGCCAGTGACTGATGTCATTCATTCACCTTCCTGTAGCTCTGCCCTGTCTTTGCTTTGCCCCCAGCTTTGCTTCTAGGATATGTCTTTCCAAACTGTCACCTCTTTTCAGATGCTCAAAGTATTTGTTTTCTTTCTTTCATTTGATGGCATTCAAAAGTCAATTTTGTTTGATCTTAAGTTCTTTTAGTATGTCGTCATTTTGTCTGTGTGCTGACCAAGGACTCTAAGCATTTTTCTGTAGCATTTTAATTTGTTTTTAAAGTTTCTTTTTATCTGCCTTGGTAATTGTCCACCCTTCACATCCGCATATGGGAATATGCAATATCTCATGATTTCCAGAATTTCTGAAGTCTTTTCATTTGTGCCAGGGCTGTTGATATTCTTTATTTATTCCCGCTAAACTTTGGCTATCTCCGTCAATCCTAGACTCTAGGTATTCAAAGTGGTCCATGTGCTCCACCTTTTCTTTGTTTACTATCACATATGCAACAGAGCTGCACCTGTCGATGTTAACAATTTTAGTTGTCAAAATTCAACAGCAGTCCTTTCTTTTCGCTGTGCTCTGTAGCTGTTTGTACCAGCTTGTCAAGTCCCCCTGGGGTTGTACTTGTAGAGAGCTGTGTCATCAGTGTACCTAAGGTCCCTTATTTTAAGTCCTTGTATGCAAAGCTCATTAAAAAGATATTTCTTTGATCGTATTCAACATACCCCCTTGGTGCAGTGGAAAGTTCTGTTTAAACTTTAATTCAAGTTTAATTGGGGTCATATATTTATAAAAGTTATGTTGTACATGTTTCTATTCATTGCATCAAAATTAGAAACTTTAATTTAAACCATTTTTTAATGTCAATATAATGGGGTTTTTTTTTTCTTGTAAATGTAGTTCCACATACATTCACTGCATTACAAGCACTAGAGAAAACAGACAGGTTTACAAATGCTTGTGCTACAGTATTTATTGTGTAGACAAAACAGATTTTATTTAGAATTTCACAGAACAAACACAAAATATTAGTACATGTACAATCATCATTCTTCTGAGCATATGTGTATTATTACAAGGATAATAATTAGAGATTCTGGCTCAATTTCCATCAGAGTGCTCATTTGGTCTTTTATTACTACAATAAATGAAGAGCCATAGATGCAGGCATTTAATCAATGTTCGAACAACAAAGAAAATGAGTGATATATGTGCAAAGTTCCAGGTTATCTAAACAAACTAATTAGAAAAGAGGAAATTGGTTGAGAAAACATGATAGAAATATGGTAACCTTGTTAATATACTGGTCTATCTCACAGGCAGAGCAAAATAACACTGATCCACCAGAAGAATCTTTGAATATTGTTCTATAACAACTGCAACAACAACTGGCCCAAACTTTTTTTTTAAATTTGAAAATCTCCACCAGTTAAAAAAAATAACAATTTTCCAACGTTATTTTTGTTTTTCTAAAAAAAAAACACTGATTTTGAGATAGACCATTATGTTAACAACATGACTATAACTATGTTTAAATTCTCTAGCCCACAATTCTTATTTTCTTAATTATTTTAAAATAGTTGGCTAGCCTTGAACCACAATATCATATCAAGGCACTTCATGTATTGAATATTAGAATTTTCTACCGTTAAATGTCTTTGAAATAAAAATAGTTGCCTTTCTAATTTACATGGAGCACATGTGCATAAGTATTTAGGATGAGATGTTACATATATTATGGTCCTTTAAGGAGTTACAAGACAGTTTTACAGTTACATTAATCATTTGGGGATACACATTAAATAATAACGTAAGTAGATTTTGATTTTTCATTTATGCAGGCCAATAAACTTTTAAGCAATGTTGAAATAGAAATATTCATTAATATTTCACAGCATGTACGATGCATCTTTTACAAGTAAGCACTATCATATTACATGTATTAACATCCCCACATCATCTTAGACAAAATATGTTGAGATTGATAAATACCTTTCTGGCATTTCCTATAAAATAGATGGCGAGATATGTTTATTTGAAAAACAATGGACATTTTAGCCTCTACAAGCTTGCAGTAATTATTGCTTTTAAAGAAATGAAACATCATTAATCTTTTCATACTTGCAATTGCATTGTTTTGTTAAAAAATAAAATACTAATAACATCAAAAAGTACATGTATTTCAGCTTTGATTTACAGCTGTATTATATTCAATCAAAAATGGCAAATCAATCTTTGCCGTACTATATATCAGGTTTTCTGTGGACGGAAAATTGGATTGAGCTCTTCATGTTTTCACTAGGTCACTAGTAAATATCTGATGGTTTACAAAGCATGTCAGGGAAGATCACATGAATCTTTTAAAAGTTTTTGGCAGCTTAAAAATATCTTGAAAACCTGAAAAGTTTCAGCAAATAAGTTAAAGATCAAAAGAACTATAACAACGTATGGGGATTAATAGTCGTTATACACAGGAAAAAATCCACAACCAACAATGAATACCTATATATACATGTATAAACATGACTATGATATGAAGTACATGTATACTGCAACTTTGATAAATATCACAGACTTATACATGTATACATATGTATGATCACAGAAGAAATTCCTTAAGCATAAAATGGCATCTCTGTTTATAAATTTGTTCTTGTAGGGCCTAGTTGCTAGTATAGATACAATTTTCAGAACCATTCTCAGAACAAGTTTTGGTTTAAACGTTCTTGTTACAACTTAGGTTCAACAATATAAAATTTTGGAAAAGAATGATATTGATAAAGTACTTGCTGCTGAAAATTAAAGTTCTAAAAGCATAGAAGTGTTATTCAAGTACACAGTAAAAGTTAAAACAAAAGCATTTTTAAGTGAGGAAAAATATAATATAAATACGATTTTAACAAATACACTTAGAATCTACCAAGGACTTTAAAGGATAAGAAATTATAGGAAATTTAAAATCTGCAAATCAAAAAAAAAAAGTTGAATAAAAATACAATATTGGATTTATGTCATTACAACAAAAATGATAAGTAAAAATGTTTAAGTTATACATGCATATGTTCCTATCGGTCTCAATTTTACAGCAACTTCATGAGATGTTTGGAATGATGGAAATAAAATCTGACAGTATTGTATTGACATGATAAATATTATCGGTAGATGTAGGTCTCACAAAACATACCATTTGGCTTAAGGAAATAGTTAAAATAATGAACATATTTCCATTCAAATTTGACTTTCATGTAAGAAATAGATATAGCGAATGTATCGCAATACAAGATATTTTTTCCAGTGTTATACATGTGAAGACTAGAGCGCATTCATTAGGATGTGGACAAAAATAGATTTGTTAACTTTGATTATAATGTTATATAAAACCAGTTGACTTTACTTGCTTTTATGCCAATATATGATTATAAAATGAGAACACAAATTAGAAAGTTGCTGATTGATTGCAAGACAACAGTCTCAACACTTTTTATTTAAAGATTAGGTTTGATTAAAAAATTTTGATTCTTGTATTGCCATGTAAATCCAATAAAAATGTATATACTGAACACAATAAAGCTATCCTTTACAGATTGGTTATCGTGGAAATGTTTAATTTATTATTATAATAAAAAAAAACAGTTTTGTTTTTCAAATTGCGTGGAATGGTTGGAAGGTAAAAAGATTTTTATTGAAAATATAAAATTACAAAAATAGAACACCTGAAAATTTAAAAAATTGAATACTTTGCGTTTTCTGACATCTCCTTGAGCATTGAAGTATATACATAGATCATAATGATGAATTGCCATGTTCCTTCCTTTCATTAGTTTTCATTTACTGGGTTGTTGTTTTTTTGGTGCTTTTTTTTTTTTTTTGCAGTGGTCAAAGAATTTGAATGATCTCTAAAAATAATCCTTAATAATAATATGGTACATGTACATGAAAGTCACAATGACTTGGATAAACATAAAAAGAATTATCAATCAATATTTCTATATGTGTTAAAACAACTTCTTTTATAAATTGGAAATAAAGCATGCATGTGTTTAAACACTGGAACAGGCCCTTACACCACATAAACAAATTTAAATAAGTGTTGCAGATTTTATCCACTTTAAAACATTTTTTTCTTAAATTCATGATCTAGATTATATAACTATGCTCGTTGGACTTTAAACATGTTGCAAGTGATTTACACAAGAAATATATCATATGACCAATGGCTAAAGGATAAAGAAAAAAGGTTGCTCAGAAATAATTTTTAAAAAACTCTCAAAAAACAAGGAGGTAAATATGTTTAAATAGTTTTGTGTCTGATGCCAATAACATTCAAACTTAAAACGCAAAATTGTCTGAGTATCTAATTATTAATGTAAATTTTTTAAAACTCTGTGTGATCTTTCTTGTTTGCAAGGGATCATGAGAGTTAGGGCTTAGGAGTGTGTAAAAAAGGCTGATTTTTTTTAAATCTTAAAGACAGCTCATGACATTTTTTTTTCAAAATACCTGTGCCTTTTCTTTAAAGATTTTCATAAAATATGTGGTCTAATTATCTGATACAAGCAACAAAAGAATTTGTACTCCTTCTTGGATTAGAGGAGAGTGAATGAACACTGCTTTAGTGAATATCTTCAGTACACATAGTTAATTGTCAAATTATAATGTGCTTTGGCTTTTGATGTGTCAGAAAAAATGTATATAACAATATTTTTTTTTTCAGAACAGGTAGTCAAAATGAATTGGAAAAGGAAATGTGTACCCTACTGTAAAAATTAAAAATAATGATTTCTTAAAGGGCTGTTGCGTAGCTTTTTATTTGAACACTTTTCTTTCTTGGACTTTTGAGTGAATGTAAAAGCTTACCATTTCATTGCTACTGTTATCCACATCATCAATATCATTTATTACACAACCATTATTGAAATTGATTGGCTCAGTGATTTTTTGACATTAGTGAAAGAAACATTATTTTCAACAATAAATATAAATAATAAAGCATTAAAGCATATAAAGCAAAGTACCACACAGTCATAAAAATGTTTCTTTTAAAAGTACATGTTTAACCAAAACTTTTGCCTTTACAAGTTATTACATTTAAGTTATATATATTTCAGGTCTCTGGCTTTCAATTCAGTATATTTCCTATAATCATAGCATACAAAGTCAAGTATAGATATGGCAAAACAATGCCTTAAAGAAAAGGGCGCATCAAGGGTGAGCTACTTCACTCTCAGTCTCAGATCAAATAAAACTGTTAGATAAGTACCATTTACATTCAGATGGCATTTTTTAAACCTTTGGTTTGAGTTGCTCTTTTGTTTATGATAATTATAAATGCTTCAAGTCTCAGGGATGTCTCTTTTTACTTTGAGAAGATAATATTCTGCAATGAAAACAACCCATTTCAATACACATCACATGAGCTGTGAAGAGTGAGACAATTCAAAGTGCACATTTTATTTCCTTCCTAAACACAATTTCGAATGAGGAATAGCTCTAAGACATTGCAAGTACCCTAGTTGCAGTTAAGTTGGTATAACTTCCAACGACAGCACTATAGGCTATATTGTGGATGGGCCCCAAGACTGACGTATGACAAGTTTATGTGCTGCCACACATGAGACAGGGCGGGGATACCATGACGCCTGTTTCATCCGATCACATTAAACTGACACCAAGTCAACCAGTAGGGTGAAAAAATTGACAGGGCTTGAACCACAGACCTACTGCATCGGATACTGATGTTCTACCCCAGGGCTACAGCACCCCAAATAAGTACCCCATGAAAAATTATTTACTAAACAAACTAAATAAACTTCTCTCAAGACTTGGTATTATGAAGCACAGAATAAGTCTAGAAAAAGTCGAAGCAAATAGAAATAGCAGCTCCTGTATTGCAGTGTAATCTGTACAGCTTTTGATTAAATCATATTATCCCATAAGATAATCTGGTCCGAAACTACTACACCATATTTACATCATGGGAGGCGGCTGGTGGTGCATTTTGGTTGATGACGAACAGGCGGAAGGCTGCCAACACCATTGCCACCTGTGAAATAAAATTAAAATGTTATCCAGTTATTTGCAACACTAAAATTCAACCATATATACCCCAAATGAGCTTTATTTAAACCTTACCTAAAACAACTGACTCTGTTTTTTTTTTCATTTACTTAGGCTGTAAATTTATCCACTACAAGTGTAGAGATAGGATGAACAAAATTAATTTTGAACTTTAAGCTTTGTGATTTTTGTCTGTATTAGTTTGATCAATTTAATTTTGTTTAACAAAACAAACCTCACACACAAGCTTTCACCTATGTGGCACCCACCTGAGACATGATGACTCCCGTTAGCCGCACCAGTGGGTCGAGTGCCTGGAAAGCCGAATTAAAGACGTTCCACGCCAGAGCAAACAGGGGCTGGAGCACGGAGTTGAACATGACTGTCAGAAACGGCTTCAGCAGCTGGTCCCCTAGCGCTGCAATGGTGTCCAGGACTAAAATACGCACCACGCTGTTTAACAAGAAGCGAAGCAGTTCCGATATAAACAGTACAAAGAAGGAAATGATCACCCGCAGGACGGCAAACACTTCGCGCCACACCCTCCGGAATAGTCGCTCAATGCTGTAAGTTAAAGAGAAAAGGAAATAAGATAAAATATTGCATTTGCACTAAAGCCTAATTTGATAATATAATAGTGCACAAACAAATTGACGATGTACAAACTTGCTTCATTATGACGTTGTAAGATTTAGAGGAAATCTTTTTTTTTTTAACCAATAGTACTGAAGTTTCAAATTTCTTGGAAATACTGTCCTATATTTAATCACTAAAATATTTTTTGTACATAATTCTTAGTTTTCTTGTTTATTTCTCATTAATTCACAGTAATGAAATCTTTATTAACGTAAGTAACATTTTCATCCATGACATGTATCCATTCAGAGAACAATAATGAAATTTGTTACTTGACATAAACAAACTTACTCCTCAATCTTCTCAGGCAAAACTGCTCCAAAATCCTCCTCCTCCACGTCCACAAAATGAGGGCTGCCCTCCTCAAAATAAAAGACATATCTGAAATTTAAATGGTTTCTTTTTAATCATGCATATCTCTATAGAATTGTAAAAACTATGTACAACATATTTTAATTTTAGAAAAAAAAAGTAGAAAGAGAACAGATACTTTATTGTATGACAAACTTACTCCTCAATCTTCTCAGGCAAAACTGCTCCAAAATCCTCCTCCTCCACGTCCACAAAATGAGGGCTGCCCTCCTCAAAATAAAAGACATATCTGAAATTTAAATGGTGTCTTTTTAATCATGCATATCTCTATAGAATTATAAAATCTACGTACAACGTATTTTAACTTTAGAACCAAAAATTAGAAAGAGAGCAGATACTTTATTGTATGCTTTCATGCGAAGAATATCTTTTCTTTCGTTTTTAGAATTTGTTGCCTCAACAAGAAAGAGATTCAAACTATTGACAGAATCAGAACTATGGAAAAGATTTAGAAAGTAATTTTAAATTAATAAAAAGTTACAGAATATCATAATCTGTTCAAATGTGTAATTGTTGTGATCATTGTACTATTTGTGTGCAGAAAACGCTCAGAACAAATTCTTGATTAATTTATCAAAGTATTGATTTACTTTTAGGCATTCAAGTAAGGTGGGCTTTTGTGAATTTCATGAGTGATAACTTGACGAATAATCTTTGTATTTAATAAAATAAGAATATTTTGCACTTCATTGTACATAAATTCATGCGAACGATCTCAACTGGTGAAGTTAGTAAAACGTATACGGAAGAAAAAAACTAACTTCTTTCCCTCTGTGTCTTTAACAAAAAGAGGGGAAGCCTTTCCAAAGCCTGGTCCTCCGTTACCCCTGGGGCTCAGTGATGGTTTGACATCAGCAAGCATGGTTGGGGAAGATACCGAAGATGGTGAGCCTCTCAAAGCTTTGTTAAAATCTCCCTTTGATAAACTTGTCTCTGATATCTGTGAAAATAAAACATATTATTATGAATAAGGAAATTGAGAACAAGAGACACAATTTGAAGCAAGAGTATTAAAAAAAGGTACACCACCAAGGAAACAATATTTTGGGTATCAAACGCACCGACAGTTTGATGCATTGGAATTCTTCATCCTATACACTTTCCCTTAGTTTGAACTTTATGCATTGTGAATCAAGTAACTTGTAGAGCTTTGTAGAGAAATTATATGATGTTGCATCGCTTTTCCTAGAGCAATTTATCATACAATGATCAAGATTTATTTTTCTTATTTCTAAACAAATTGTTTTTTCTTCCCTTTCCTGAGTTGGTAGTTTCAGTTATCTAAATTAAAGCAGTTTAACATTTTTAAAACTTCAAGAATGTGTATTAGATACAGAACTGGCCTTCAGTATTTATGGTTGTGTTAAAATGATCAAAAGACCTACATTTGGACATCAACATCTGTAGTGCAGACTTATAAAATATTGACTTTCATTCATCAACAAGGTTTATAATATGGCTTAAAATAGTTTTGTTCCTGTCCATGCAAGTGGAAAAATATTTACATGCAAAAATGTTGATCACCTACTATTTTATCGGAAGTTATGTATCGCAAAGGTTTTATTCCCATAAATACAATAATAGTTTGATGCCCCTGAGCATTAAACATTTTCTTTGTTTGTTTTTTTTTGGGTCAACATGTTATTTCGCACATCATGAACAAAATAAGAGCCTTTTAACCCCTTCGGTGCCACAATTTTGAGGCATAAATTTGACGCACGATGTGCCTATACCTGCGATATTGTTCGGGGTAGTTTCTTCTTCACGTTAAAGGTTAAATGCAGGAGATTGCTGTATCTTGAAATGTCCTACATTATTCCACAGTTGTTCCCCTTCCAATAAAAAGTTATTGAACCTCAAAACCTCGCCATTCTTAAAAAAAAAAATTTTTCCGAATTTTTATAGTTGAGATCTTGATCTAGATTTAGTTTTGGCTACAGTTTACTTCTGATAGGTCTAGTCAATGATACAGAGATACACAAGAAGATCAAGTCTTGAATTATCAGATGTTGAATTCAGTGGAGTGCACTGTACATGTATTAAATATCAATTTATTCGCCGCACAGGCGCACCAATATCCGTGGCACTGAAGGTTCTATAACGTCCAATTCATTTGACACTTGCGAAATTGTCTTTTTGATTTCTATTAAATTTATATCTTAAAACAAGCCTTTAATTTTCCAGCAGTGGTTCATTAGAAAGGCCAATAGTCTCGTTGAAATTTATTGTTGAGATGCCATTGATTTTTGTCATACTTTACCCCATGGAGAAGAGAACGCATACCTTATGTCTCGGCGGGCTGGGTCTGTCCGGGCTGGCTCGCCACATGTCGGATTTGGTCACTTTTGAACTCTGGACTGGCATCGGATCACCAGGGACTGTTTTACAAGAAAAGAGAAAGAAAAGCATGGCCGACATAGAGGTACAGGTTAAGTTTAAATTCACTGAGGGGAAAGACCAATGAAGAAACAAGAGAGCTGGAACCACCTAAAAACCATGACAGTAGATGACACAACTTATATTATCAAAATATTGTCGCTGTGCTATAATTTCAGCATGGGTCATTTCACAATCAATAAAACTATTTTTATTTACTTCTATTTTCTTAATATTGAACACAAGTTCTTAAAAAAAATTAAACAATACCTGTTAGCCTATTTCTAATCTGAATGTTTAGTTGGATGGATCTCATTAGTTACAACAAACACATTATTCTTGACTTGTGCCATAATCTTAGCCCAGGGACGATGAGGAACTGCAAGGCTGTCCCTTTCGGATGATTTAGGATCCTAAGGCCTCAAGATAGGTAAGTCAATTCAAGTGGAAGACACAGATTCAAATTCAATAAGTTTCACATTATATTAGACAATTCTGCAATTCACTAAGCGCACTTCCAATATATAGATTGCAGAGGTTTTAACTATGCTAGTCAGAAATGCTTGATAACTTACGAATTCCTTGTTACAAAACAAAGTTTACAACAAACTCCCATTTCAGAAAACGAAAAAAAAAGCAGAAAAAATATAACTAGTGTGCTTTGATGTTCTTTTTATGGCGCTGTTTTCTTAGTATGACCGTCTGTTTTGAAGCTGTAAGGCAGGCCAACAAACCACACATGATGAGTTTTTCAGAGCATTAAAAGTTAATTATTTTTTTAACAAATGAAACCTACAAAAAGTACCAGTACAAGCCATCCTCCTACTGTACAGCATATATGTACATCAATGAAACTTGGGACCATCCTCTGCTAGATTAAGAAAAGAACACTCTTAAAAAAAAACATATATCTGAAGTAATCAGTACCTGCCAAAGTTACTTTTCTCTCCCTTTTCTTTTCTTGTTCACCGAGATACTGCTGTTGAGGTGGAGATTGATGCTGCAGTTCTTGTTGCTGCTGCTGCTGCTGCTGCTGTTGCTGATTTTTCAACTGCTGTTGGCGTTGTTTTTCCTTGCCAATGTTTTGTTGTAACTCCTTCAAGACACGCTCCTCAGCATCACTATCATCCCAATTAACTACAAAACAAAACAAAAAATATTATTACAGGTTAATGCCTTTAAAGATCTCTTCCATTCATCTGAATCTTTCTTCAGCAAATATATGAGCTTAATATTTCAGATAAGTTTTTTCATTCTATTTCAATTCTCTTAAATTTATTTTCATGAATGTGCAATATACATAACAAAACGCTTCTTTTATAACAACAAAAAGTCAATGATAGCTAGTTTCTCTTCCTCATCAAAATTTAAATACATTGTTTGTATCTTACTCCATACTTCAACTTCATTTCCTTTTGATAGCATTATTTTAAATGTCTAATTACCGCAAACTTAGAACAACAAACCTAATAATATTGGATTGTTGTTTTAAGATTGCAGTAATTCGACATTTATTATATTAGATATTGGCTATAAAAGAACAACAACTAATAAGTTTGACCTCTTTACGTCTTGATTTGCAAAATGAAGATGGATTCAATGTCCTGAATCATCTGTGCATAGGTCCTAATGACAATGGCATCACCAACAATGATGTTTCTTTTTACAACAGTTACTTAACATCTTAGTGGGAGGTTAGCACCTTTCACTCACCAATATCTTCTTGAGGCAGAAGGTCTGTCTCTGGTAGAGTATACAGGTTACTTTTGCCTTCCACTTGCTCATACCTGCGGGGAGGCAGAGATGGTGCCGGACTGGAGTCGTCAGATGGATCTGTGAATAAAAATGCTCCTGATTTAAGAGAAATAATACTTGATACATTGAATACCCCCCTCATCACAAAATGTTGTAGGGAATATATTTGACGTACATGTCAACAGCACATTTCTTTGTTCTGATTCTCATCAACAGTGACATTTGTTCATTAACATAAGCATCATTTCAATGGAAAAGAAATAATTCGTCTCTAGCAATTTATAATAACTTTTTTTTTTAAGATGTGCAGTATTCAAAAAACTGCTATAAGTCTCAAACTATGCCTTTCAGGAAAACTATGTTATGATTAACATACTGGGCACAAACCAAAGAGAGGGTTGACAATCCTATCGTGCAAATTTCACTTTGCTTAGCTTCAAGCGAGCCACTATAGTCTCTTAACAGTGGAGGACAAAAATCGCGGACTCACTTGAGTACAAAGCATCCTTGAAGGACGTCAGATGGGGAGGGGGAGACGCCATCATGGATATCTTGTTCTTGTCGCTGTGAAAGATAAATGGCACAAGAAGTTGAACGTGTAACATTATCACACACAGTCTTTTTACGAAAATTTCACGTCTCCTATGGGGATTCAATACGGCGATAGGTCGCAGGCCTAACGCCTGACAAGTCCTTGTGCTGCCTCACACGACTCAACCAGTAAGGGTGAAACCCAAAAGACAAATTTGCACTTCGTTGATTTGTCCAGTGGACTTCTCAATTAGGTGACCAACGATCTACCAGTACAGTAGCTTAGATATCAAAGTGTGCAAATTGTTATTGGGAGATCTGGGTTCGAATTCTGATCACTATTGTTTTGGTCGGTACAGTTTAATTTGAAGAGATGGGACTGATCTACTGGAGATCTAAAATCCCAACTTCGTCTCTGTTTGTCTGCGCGTAAAAATTTCAGGAGTTAGTCTTGGGACCTGTGTTGTTTCTGCTGCTACTACCACTACTTATACCACCACCTCCACTACTACTACTACTGCTGCTGCTGCTGCTACTACTACATCAACCAGTGCTACATTTTGCAAGGCACAAAAAGTAGGTATATTGCACCTTTTCAGTTAAAAAATGTGTAGGCTTCCAGCCTTGAGCATTCATCAGACAAAAACACATTTCAAAATAAGTTAAAATATACTAAAAAAAATATAGAAAAATCTACTTCACTCAAGGAATGTACTCAATGATTTGTATAATAAATATAAAAAGTTACTGTTGTTATTATTATTACTACTACTACTACTACTACTACTACTACTACTACTACTACTACTACTACTACTACTACTACTACTACTACTACTACTACTACTACTACTACTACTACTACTACTATGATACAGTCCCTTTCTAATCTATACTACTACTACTACTACTACTACTACTACTACTACTACTACTACTACTACTACTACTACTACTACTACTACTACTACTACTACTACTACTACTACTACTACTACTACTACTACTACTACT
>RQTK01000854.1:65561-154326 GCA_003991915.1 Elysia chlorotica
TATTATTATTATTATTATTATCATCATCATCAGTGTTATCATTTCCCTTCCATTAACTATCATCTTTATGATCAATATCACCGCCGTAATTACATGCATTACTGTAATCGCATTTCAGGCATTCGATACTTAACGATAGATTTTCTGGAGCTATTCTGCTTAGAATCAACAGCACAAGCTTCTCATGCCACAAGCATGGGACCCATATGGGCGCCTACTTACTTGACTCTGTACAGAGACAGTGTGGAAGTTTTACCGTCCATTGTATTGACGCCACGATAAAATGTCCGTCACGAATCTGCTAAAAATACTTTCCCCTCAGCTTATGCCTCAAAGAAGTCAATACATGTAATTGATTAGCCTCGCAAATCAATCAGATCATGCGGCCCCAAGACACTAGAGACGTTTATGTTCTAAAGATCTGAAGATCTGCAACAGTCTATGCATCATTTGTATCGCAAGTGCACATTAGTGACATTACATTACATTAATGAATTTATTAATGTGTTGTTCTTTTTTCTTTTCTCAGAAGCAGGAAAGCCGCCGGCGCAACTTTTTTTTTCAGAAATAATTATGCCAGCACATCAATTTCATAACTTTGAGGCGAGAAAAAACGAACAATTATCAAGTTGAATCTGTCCGTCAACGACACCATTACTCGTTAGATCTAGAATTTAGATCTGAGCTGTAGTAGCGGGAGATGGTGAGGGTGCGCAGGCGGGGCTGTCTGTTGACAGGTGCCTAAAGTTCTAAAGCGGCTGTTACTGCAAACACTGTGGGGCCACATAATTATTGTTTGAACGGATTGTCTGCCTGTCTCTCTCTCCCTCTCTCTCTCTCTCTCTCTCTCTCTCTCTCTTTCCCTTTCTCTCTCAATCTCTATCATCAAACATAACAGGGCTCTAAATATGAAACATTTTGTTGTCGATCTCGGATACGGATTTGCAGAGACTGTAAAACACACTGTATTGCTAATGTCTTTGTTGTTGTTTTTTTTTTTGTTTAGTTTTTTTGTTTGTTTTTCTTTTCAACACTGGATTTAATATTGCCGTTTCTCTCTTGCGGACTAACTGTTTGTCACACCTTCCCACGTTGACATTGGGCAGGCAGGTAGTGTTGGGCGAACAGGCCTACATCCCATGATCCCTGACGATGGAAAAGGGAACCACATCCCTGCTGCTACGTGTTGCCTACGATTTCCAATTGGTTTCTTTACGTCTATCGTCAACACAAACGGATTTTTATCACAGACGGGTCATAAGACTTATGTGTGATAAATTCACAATACATGTATATGCTGCCATGCATAGGCAGAGCGGGGATACCAGGACTTTTATCTCAGCTGGTCACGTTGTATACCGACGCCGACGAAAACTGCATGAGGTCACAGGGCGGCCATTCGATGATCGAACGGGGGACCTCCCAAAAATACAGCTGACCGCTTTACCCTAAAACACCCTCGTCCCCCTTGCGGCCTCATTACTATAACACTAAAACCAGCCAGTGAGTGAAACACATGTCTTTTTAGATGGCAGTGAGTAATTATACTAATAACTTCAAGAATCAAGCTAAAATGTAATTGACATGGAAAATAAATCAGACAGAGAACCATTTTAAAACAACACCCCGAAAAAACATAGTACAGGGATAGAAGGAAAAAATAGTATGTGGCCAGAAAAGTAAAATTTAAAGAAAACCACGGGGAGCGTTGAGAGAAATTACACAAAGAGATAACGAGGGAAACAGGTGAAAGAGGGGATGGAGAAAGGGGGAGACCCACAGACGGTCAGGTAAATAAACAAAAGGCATAAAGATGGCGAAGAGATCAATACTGTATGAAAACACTCTGAATAACCATGATGAAGTTGCAGGGCATTATTGGGCTTGCAAGTAATATTGGATCTCCGTTAAGAACGGGCGATATGGGACAGTTATAACAACCATAATTAGATCTAGACCTGATTATAATCATTAACATAATAATACATGGCATTTATATAGTGCCTATTTTAACCCTATGAGTCTGTCCCTGAGATTTACATAATACATAATTATTTATTTTTTTTAAAGCATACACAAAAATACGTTCATGTTGCAGAACCAAAAGCATTGATATAGGTGGGTTTTAAGCATATTTTTGCATTGAGATAGTGTGGCAGATTTTCGCACTTCTTGTGGGGTATCATTCCATACTTTGGGTCCTGTCTGGCTAAAACCTTTTTCAGATTCATTGCAGGATTACAAGACTGATTTTATCATCAGAGTATCTTAATGATCTTAGACGCGTATACAAAAAATTGGGTGATACTTTGGTGACATATCGCATAAAGATTTATAGCAAAACCCTACCAGTTGATACACTATTCTGTGTTCAGACAGGTAGCCAGTGCAGCTATGTGTTCTTTTCTTGTTTTTCTTCTTATTAATTTTGCAGCATGGTATTGAATTAACAGAACTGTAGTTTACAAATTCTTTTTCTTTCTGAAAGACTACTCATTACTAGAAGTACATTGCAATAATCAAATATGGAAATGAATAGTGATGTTAAAGGCTGCTTTGTTACATTGGTTGTTAAACGATGGCGTATATTGCTAATTTTTCTTGATTGAAAATTCATATTTTTCGAGCCCCGCTCTGAATGCCACCTTTTCTTTTATCCTCCACTAGTTGGATCGGTTTCAGTATAATGGAAGCATTTCGACAGAGCTGTGATTGGACGCCAGTGCAGTATCCCTTAAATCGGCTTCGTTTTGCTATGGCCACATTATCGCATGGACTCGTATGTGACCGACCAAGACCATGTCCCTCTACATAACGTAATGTGCTAGACGACTATGCCAAGACCCAGGTCCACCGCTCTGGGATCCCGATACTATAATTTCTACTGAACTGGGTGAGAGATCGCTATAGGATCCAATGAGATAGTGCTGGAGTAGTCGAAAAGCGGCATTTGCTGCCTGGGTCTTCGAGATAGCGGTAGCCTATACAACCCCTCTTCCACAGCGTTACCACTTGCCAGCCGTTCTTACTTTTCCCTATACCATAATATAGAACGTTTCTTGAGACTTAGGAGACGTTAGTAGTAATAGAGAGTTTGCCTTTCTCCATCAAAGTGTGTGAGGGTGTTTACGTCGAACTAAAAGCCAATAATTAGTCCTGGAAGATGATGATAAAGCAATTTACGTTATATTGATTGCATAAGCATAAATATGATCCGAGCAACAAAGCAGGCTGTTCAAATAAGTAGGGTCTGTTTCCAACGAGACCTAGATCGGCTTCAACCAATAATTAGAATGAATCATTATACTTGATTCGGGCCAACATAATAATCTGTGCAACGGATCAAGGCTGATGTTCTGATTTCCTAGCAAAATTAATATACCCCACAGCTGCAGTATCCGCGATGACAGCCTTAGGTGGCCGCGGGTTGGCCAAGGCAGTAGAGTTTGAAGTTGTTAGACAGCGCATGCAAGTTCAGTTTGCTACATCAACAGCTTCAAATTATGATGGTATGGATTTGTTTACCGGTGCTCCACGAGAAGGACAATGGTGGTGATGAAGAGGAAGAAGGAAAAGGTGCTAGAGGAAGAAGAAGAAGAAGAAGAAGAAGAAGAAGAAGAAGAAGAAGAAGAAGAAGAAGAAGAAGAAGAAGAAGAAGAAGAAGAAGAAAAGAATAAATAAGTAGAGGGTTTGAACTTGCTAAGTTGGAGACTATGAAGAAAACTTCATCACTGGCATGAACCTTGAATCATTGAGATGAGTAATGTCTTGCTCCTAAGTTTGCCATGAAAGGGTCATTCGATAAGTTCTGAGCTTCCAGCTTTGTAACACTGTCTACCACTTTTTGAAATTTGAGGAGGAGGGTAGATGCCTAATTTGAGATTCAAACATTATTTTCATTCTTTATAGGGTTCAAACCGTGAAGCACCCTCTCAATATTGGAGATTAAGACAGATAAAAAATAATGCATGTAGATAGCTAGTATTTAAAGACCATTATGAGCACTCCAGATTTTCCTTCCTCTATTTGTGTGCTGTTTTTAAATGATGTTATGGTTGGTGGCTTATTGCACAAATTTAGATAAAATGGTAATCTCTGATTTAGGATACAATTCACATGATTAACCCTAACCGTATATCATGTAATCCCACCTGAACTATAATATGTCGGTGATACATTTCGACCCCATGTGTCGTACAAAGAAAATACAACACATTCCTATTCGTATACCGGCGTTGGGGTGGGGGTGGGGGGTGTGACACTATATTCCGTAGAAAGGCAGAAACAATATATTCGCATCCGTATGTTGGTGGTATATTTCGACCCCATTCACTTTAGACGTTCAGCATGATTTTTTTACCACCGATTTCATGAAACAAACTTTTGCGATCGTTGTTTCCAGTTTGTTCCCGCTTTCACAAGGAAGTGAAAGAAAATAATTTTCTAATGATAATAACATACGGTTAGGAATAATCAGTATTTTTACTTCTTTGAAGATTAGGGATCTAAAACGACCACCGTTTTTCAAAAACATATATGTTTAGAAAATGACCGACAGCCAATATTGTAATTAGCCTTTTCCTACCAGTCAGACAGAATCATTTGGAGAAATGAATGGCTGAGGAATACATTAAGTTTCCAAAAAAAAAGGTTAAGTACAAGGATAGTAAAACAGCTGACCCATGGGGTCGAAAATTAACACCGAATACAATAAGGGTTAAGCACCTGGAGAGTCTGGGGATTAATGTCTTTCAAATTTGTATGTAACTTGGATCCGTTTATATCTTTTACCATTGATGCTGAACATGAAAAGGTGGTTATAATTACTGCATTCATTTAATATCTCCACCAATTCATTCAGTCAACAGTGACATTCAATTTTTTTTTTAATTGACACAATAAATCCATGTCATTTCATTTAACAATTGCCATCACTATAAAATGGCACAATTATAAATAATACTGTAAAAGATCAGCGAAAATTTTTAATCCAAACAATATGCTCTTAATATTAGAACTTGGATACTGTTGAAATTGTATGAACCATCAACAAGAAATGACATAGTCATGGACCATGGGTATAGATATCATTACGATCATTATTGTTATCGGAAGTATAATATTATACAGTTTCTTGGGTTGCTTTGCTGTTTGTTGTTTTTGTTTTTTTTGTTTTTTCATTGCTGTTTTTTTGTCTGGTGGAAGTATTTTTGCCAATGATCTAAATGCAATGATAAACATGGTAACAGAAACACTCATGAAAGGCTGACATTCTTGAAATACAATTACAACTTTTTGTTATAACACTTAGAGCATGGAATGTCCAGTATCATCTCTAACCATTATTTTAGATGTATATTCCACTGTACAATAGTCAAACTATGCATTGCCTATCTATGCCGTGTAGGTAAGTAACATGCATAGAGATTGTTTAAAACGCAAAGATTAATACAAGTCCATAGAATTTACTTACGTTCTGGGCGTAGACTTGGGTGATCCACCATTTACAGCATTTGAAGAACCAGTAATATCATCTCCAGAGCCTTGTGAGGGAAAACAACATTTTAAACATAAAACTTATTTTCTATGAGGGGGGTGTTCTGCACTTTTACATTTTACTATGCAGGTACAGGACATAGGCTTAGACAGCATAACATTTCCACTGAAACCACAATGAAGAATCAACGTCTTGTCTCAATAAACTCCATATTATTGTTAACAAAATCATGTCATTTTTTTTTAATTTGAAAATATTTAAGTCATGCACCTTATGTGAAAAAAGATGCTCTTTATTTATCAATGCACAGTATAGCACAACACATTTATTTTATTAAAAGGTTACTTATGAAGTCTAAATATGCTAAATCAATTTAATCGCTATCTGAGAACAAAAAATTTCAAACCATGGTTTTCTGATATCTTTGCATTGGCCACTAAAAGGATGGGTAAAACTAAACCTGCAATCTAAACGACTTTCCACAAAAGCCTACCTAATAAAAATCACAAATAATTTTATCCCAATGGCTTCTATCACTGCATGCACAATGGTTTTAAATATGAGGCTATGTCAGAAATGTGCATTACTCACGACTTCCGACCCGTCGTGGAATGGTAATTTGAAATGAGTTAGTGTAAGCTTGCTGAGTTCAGTTGATTACCTTTTCTTCTTTTTTTAATGTATATTAAAGCAATAAAGGACAGAATTGGTGGTTGTTTTTAATATTTAATTATTCAAAATGCATGGTGCATGAAAATATACTCACCAAGACTTAAAATTTGTTGTGATGCAAGCACAGATGGTGATACACGATTTTGCGTTAGACTTTAGACTCCCAACTACTATGAGAACCGACTCAATCTATAGAGTCAAAAGACCAATGGAACTAACATTGAAAAGTTGTTTTGTTATGTTTTTTAGTTTGTTTTCAATTTATGCACTTTATTTAATACTCTACTTTTCAGAGTTTTTGCAAGAAATTTATAGATTTTTCAATGTTAAGATTATATTGAAAGTAAAATTTTTGAATGAACTGAAAATATACCTCTCAAAGATACTCTGGGCTTTGCCACTACAGTAGCATAAGTAGACTCTTGTTCTATGTTATTTTGGACAGTTGGAGCAGGTGCGCTCGCCACTGGCTGAGCAGGTTCATGTTTGCTGGGAGGGTCGGCGACTGTTGTATCCCAGTCAGACTCCGAGTCGTCACTGTCAAAAGCTGAGGCTGCTCGCCGATTCTGACACAAACCAAGAGGAAAGTGTGCAGTGCAATATAATGATGGAGGATGATTCAAGTAAAGCAGGGCAAATTAAATACTATCAGTAAAGCAGGGCAAATTGAATACTGTCACAACTAAAATGTGTTTTTTTTTAATAATTTCTAATACTTTTTTTTCTTTCATTGGCTTAACAAAAAGTTCCTTTATAATAAACAACACGACCTCCATTTGGTAAACACCAAGTGACTAATTGTACAATGTGTTTGGGATGAGTCTACGTTTCCAGGTCAGGATAAATTCTAAATAAATGGCTATAATTTCAAAGGCTAAAGATGTAAAGTTATTTGGATAAAATCCTCTCATAATATCTGCATGAAGGTAATTAAATTTTGAACCCTAAGTTGATTTATCTCCACTTATTATGCTTTGTTTTCTTGTTAAATTCTTAATTCACTTCTTCATATAGCAATGAGAAGGTCAAAAAGAAGTTGTAATTTAACGTGAAGTTTTTAAATGTGCATCACAATAAAGCTTGCTTGCGGTAACAACAAGAGACAAGCCCCCAATAAGGCCTATTTCATAATTTACCATAAGGAAGAAGTTGCAGTTGTCCTTTAAGGAAAATTGGCGATGTGTATTTGAATCTTAAGGGCCTACTGCCTAGGCTTCATGCAATACATGTATCCCGCTTTTTGGAACTAGAAATCTAGATCTAGAACTTAGGTTTGGATCTGGATCTAGTTTTCATCAATATCTCTCTAAACGGAAAAAGAGTCAAAATTTGCAAATAGGTAGATCGGTCATCTAGATTTGATCTAGGTTCTAAGATCTAGAGAATCTAGATCTAGATCTCGAAACAGGAAAAAACGGGCTTCTCTAATTTCTCTAGAGCCAGTTCTAAAATATCGGATTTCACTAAATGTAGGGTATAGATTTAAATCTAGAGATTTAGATTGCAAAAAAACACAAATTGTAATCCTTTTTTGTATAGAAATAGTACGGAACACAGCGTTTATGATACGTGTAGTAAAAACAGGTTCTCGTGTCAGAAGCTTTCCGATTTACATTCTAGAATCTAGATCTAAATCTAGGAATCTAGATCAAACTCTAGTCTACACAACTTTCCAGTTGGGCGAAGAAAGTATTCGGTGTGAAGGTAAACAACAGGCGACTCTGTCGTGTCGATGTATGATGAGGCGCAGTGCCTTCCCTTTGTCTGTGTCGGCTGCGATGAAGGAGGAACCACAGGATTATGAAGTTTCACAGAAGAACAAACACCATATAAAAGTCACCCAAAAAATGTAGGCCTACACGTTCAAGACAAAACAATCTTTCCCTTACTATGACAACAAGGTTAAAACGCATTCAAGATTGAAATTTTCCCTAAGTCATACTAAAAATAATAATAATAATAATAATAATAATAATAATAATAATAATAATAATAATAATAATAATAGTAGCAACAACAACAACAACAACAACAACAACAACAACAACAACAACAACAACAACAACAACAACAACAACAACAACAGTACTATTAACGTAGGTCTCATCTTTAGACCCGTCAGTGAAAAGTATAATTACAAAGGTCGGAATGATGTTCAAACTTTTCTCTATAGGCCTAGCCTAACATTCTGGAGGGGTTTTGTCCTTCTGAAGAGCTGCCCTATCACGAATGCTTCCTGATCTTTCAAGCGTCCAGGGTGGAATTCTGAAAAATGTGTCTGCTTCACTAGAGTTAGTAGGCCATACCTATGTCGATTTCATGAAGGAGCTGCTGAAGACGAAATCCCAAAAACTGGAAGTTTTCTACATAACTTGGGTGGAAAACAGTGTGAAAGGCAGGGTGGTCATGGTGAGATTTGTTTTTATTATTAGCGCATATTGTAAGGGCAGTTTGTCTCTTTTTCTGACTAGGACGATTCGTCTGCAGCTACGCAAAGGCTTTCTACCATGGTGGTACGAAAGGCGCCTAGGCTGAGACACAGTCATTGGTGGTGTAGAGTGTCTAGCATGTTTATATAAAATAGTCTGGCAGAGCCATACACTACGCTGTCGTAATCGAGTTTAGATCGTATCAGAGAGCGATAGAGGTAAAGGAGAAGATACTCTATCTGCTCCCTACTCTGTCCCGAAAAAAGGTTTTAATAAGATTTAAATGCTTTTGGACACTTTTTCTGCAGATATTTTAGGTGGGGGATAAAAGAGAGTTGTTGTTTTTTGGTCAAGTATAGCGCCTTTAATTTTTGTTTCTTCTTCTATAAGAATTATTTGGCCGTGGACGATGTAGAAGTCAGGATCTTGTGTAAAGTTTCCTTTTATTACGAAAATGAACAGCTATTGTTTTCTGAGGAAAGAATTTGAAGCCGTCTATGACTGCCCATTTTTGAAGAGCGTTGAGCTGCAGTTGATTTTACCGCTCTATGGTTCAATTTGAAGAGGCTCTGTAGCAGATGACAAAGTCCTACAACGAGCAGTTTACATTGTTTTTAAGAGTCTCAGTTATTGAATTTATTGGCATGCCAAAAAGAATTGGCAAGAAAACGCTGCCCTAGGGAACTCCCTGGTCCTGCTCGAAAGAGTTAGACAGGGGATCCCACTTTTACTTGAAACTGTCGAATAGCTATGAAACTTTTAATATAATATGGGTAGGTTGCCCTCGAGCCCCATATTTTTATTTGTTTTCAAAGAATGCCATACTTCCAGGTTGTGTCATAAGCTTTTTCTAGGTCAAAGAAGACAGCGACAGAGCCTGTAATGACAGTCTTTTACTGTTTCACGCGCGACAGGCAGGCGGTGGTAATCATTCTTTACACCCCTCCGAATGATGGTGCCGTTACCACAAAGGTGGTGGGGTGGGAAGGAATTAAAAGATGAGAAGTGTTACCCACTCGAAAGACAAAATGAAATACATAATAGAAAAATCCAATGTAGTATGTAGCGCGAGAAGAAATAAAGAGAGAGAAGAGAAATATACGAATTTGCACACATACATCGATAATTTCTTAAAGTGTTAAAATAATTTAAATAGAAACCAATCTATAATATGGCGGAGAAAGTATGTATCATGTGAGCCAGAACGCAAAACTCTGGATATTAATTTGAGATTGATTTGATCAGGATAACGACCCATATTGTGTTGACGTGAAAAGGTCTTTAAAATAAAAGTTGGAACCCATACATAAGAATGTGATAAAAAGAAATACAGTAGAGGAACTCATAGTCATAGAAGGAGAATATGAGAAACGGGAGGGGGGGGGGAGAGAGAGAGAGAGAGAGAGAGAGAGAGAGAGAGAGAGAGAGAGAAGAGAGGGAGACTTAACTCATGATAAATGAGGGAGATTGAAACAAAGGAGATTTGACCCAGTGTGTGAAGGGGTGCAGACGGGTGCAAATATGGCAGTGTTGGGACTCATAGCTAAGAATATACGTGCACGATTAAAAAAACAACAAGTGTAAGACAAGTAAAGGACTTTATTGGACCAGTAAAGTTATATCTTATCTTATCGTATTTTATCTTAAGTTCGGGATTGACGTGAGTGTCTGATACATGGGCTTGGAACCCATAACTAAGGCTGCAGCAGGAAAGGTGACAGTGTAGCATGAAGGAGGAAGGGCGGGGGTTTGAACCCCTTTACAAACAATACATATCAACAAGGTTGAAGTAAAATAGTTGTAAAAAATGTAATATTGGATTTGAAACCAGTAAGTTGCGGTATATGATCAAGGTTGAGGTACACTTACTGTGTAATGTTTAAAATTATATGAAAGAGACTGTAGTGTGGGAGTCGAAACCCATAACGCATGATACATTATTGGTACAGGTGTGAAATGCAATAAATACACCTAATTGTAAAGGATGGAGGAAATAGTCTGAACATTGACGCACAAAAATATGATTATAATGTGTGAGAGAGACTGAAATAGAAGAAAGGTAAAAACACAGTAGCTGTGTGAACATGTTCAGGTTAGGAATGAGGGGCCGAAACATGGGAGTTGGAACCATAACTTAGGCTGCACCAGAAGACAGAATAGCGTAGCATTGGGGAGAGAGGTCGCAATATGGAAGGATGGAAGCCATAACACACAAACTGAATGTGTAGAGTGGTGCAGACGGATTTATATATTATGACAATAAGGACACCCATAGCTAAAGATATACGGGCACGATTGGAACACAGTAGCTGTAAGACACATTCGGGGTTTAGGAGGATGTCTGAAACATGGGGATTGGAACCCATAACTCAAGCGTCGTCCACACTCTCGGGTGAACGTGACTCCGATCCATCCATTATATCTATCATGCTCCAGGTAGCCCAACTCATCCTGCCAAACCGATCGTGTGGACGAGAAAAACTGAGTTTTCCGTCATTCCACCTGGGAACTGTCAGGCCGCCCGACGAATCCAACATGCTTGATATTGATCTTGGCGCCGGCGGCTGCGGCAACCGAGTTAAGGGCCATCAACACTGTCGGGTGAACGTCACTCCGATGTACCCATTGTCTATCCATTGTTTATCCATTATCTATACATTGTCTATCCATTGCCTATCCATTGTCTATCCATTATCTATCACGCCGCCGATAGGCCTACCCATCAGATAACTGTCACTCCAAACGCATGTCCACACTGTAAGGCAAACCGGATAGGCAGACTAGCGCCTGCACTAGGAGACACGGTATGTAGCATGACGGAGAAGGGTTGGTTCATGGGATGGAAACTATAACACGCTATATGAACAGCAGTTGTTGAACAATGTTAAGAATGGAGGAAGGAGGTTTTAATTTATGGGTTGATGCCAATAAAGCACGTTACGTGAGCAAGGTTGATGTACAAAAACAATGTCAGAGTGAAACTGTAATACATGTATAGGCGTTGGAGTCCATAGCTCACGATATATTGGTACCGCCGTAAATGCGGTTAGTAAAACTGAATTTACTAGGCAGAAAGTTTATGAAAACGGCTAACGTGTGGGCTGTGTATGTGTATGTGAATAGTGGATGTATGTTGGGGGATGAGAGGCAGAAAGTTTATGAAATATATTATTACGACGAACGTGTGGGCTGTGAATGTGTATGTGAGTAGCGGATGTGTGTATTGGAAAGGTGTGGGTGGGGTGGGGGTGGTGGGGTTAGTAAAACTGAATTTAGGCAGAAAGTTTATGAAATATTGTACGACTAACGTGTGGGCTGTGTATGGAAGAAGCCTCTCAAAGATCATGAAGCCGGTACCTAAAAGCTACTCCACGAGTTTTCTGCGGAGAACCTCCATGCTTACGCTCAATAGGTGTGGATCATCAGTCAAGTGTGCTACCACTGGGCTTTGTAACGCCCCAAACTGAACAAGGCTGTAGTCGCTCACACACAATACTAAGCGATCGATTCGCTTAGACTGGGATATTTGGTTGAACTCGTGTTGCTATAATTTTATTGACTGAAACGGGAGTCCTTCAAAGTATTCACGTTTTGTGTCTATGTGGCGTCCCGTAAAGTTATCCGACGTTATTTTTTAGATCCGTCTGCGATATACGTAATTGCCGACATTGGACGTTGAGAAACCTACACACAAAATTAAGAAACTTGTTTGAGATCCGACCTGGGCCCTTACAGCCAAGTTACAGAACGCTTGATTGAACTTAATAAATCTTGTGAAGCAAGAGATAAGGAGCCGTTAAATATAATCTTGATAGACTTAAATATAATCAGACCCTGGAAAAAAGTGTGTGTATGGTTAATAATTTACGAAGTGGGTGCTCGCCTCGCAGTTCGTTGTGGGGAAGTACGACTTTCTGAACGCGAACTGCGTAGTGTCTGCAATCGGCCATAATGTATAGTATGAGAAGCTGAGTCTCGCTAAGTTTGCTAGATATGGAGTTGTGTAAGGGTTTATTACGATATCTCCCTTCAAACACGCCGGTGACTTGGTTTTTTAAAGTCTAGCGTCAGCAGCAAGGCTATTGTCGTGGACAGATCCCAAACTGCACGCCTGACATTTACGGCTTGACACAGATATAATATATTATAGTAAACGAATACCAGGACTCATGACTTATCCAGTCATACTATACTCTACCACGTCAGTTCGCACCCCCCCCCCCCCCTTTTTTTCCAAAAACGGAAAAAACGTAGGTGTCTCTTAAAATCACACCGCCCAGCTAACTACATGGCAAGTCACCGAATTTACATTTTTGCATAATAAGGGTAAAAGTGAGCTGTCTCTAAAAATCATAACCACATTTAGATCAGAATGATTCTTAGAGAACAATTTCTCTTCAACCTTCTCAGTCTACGCAAGCAAAAGTCTATACTGACCCAATCGTAATCAGAAGTTTTTTGTATGTATATATATCCGTTTGACCCTTAGTCGTTCTTGCTTTGTGTATATCAATGATTCTACCTTAGCTTCTGAATTAATGTTACGCAAGTTATATTGAATTCTAAGTAATTTACACGATTAGTCTTCCCCTCATTGGTGAAATGAGGTGGTTAAATGGTGATTTACACCATTTTTTTCTCACCCAGGTCGTTAATGATCTACACCCGATCATTTTTGTGCCAAAAGGTACACGTTCACAGCGTCCATTTTTGAAAGTCAACTGATACAATGGTCACGAGTTGTATTCAGTTGACTTTCGATACATGAGCAAAGCATTATGTACAGGTGCGTCCAAATAAAAAGAAAACAATGGACCGGTCTATAATTACTTTTTTTCTGTACATTTGGACACGGTATTCCTCGATGCTTTGATATGCCCTGTCCACACCCTTAAGCATTGTACAATTTGATCAGATTGGGATGGTCGATGCGTACGTTTTTGTCTCGCTGACCACCGCTTTGTCAATTTGAGAGACTAAACGCCAAATGTATCAGAAACCAAAGGGACAACGTCATTCCATTGTACAACAATAATGCCGAACATGTTGGAGATAAATGTGATCTCAAAATTTCAAAACTATGGGATGTAAGTACAACGTTACAGTAGCTTACAACTCGTCGTAAAAATAATATCTAAAAGAGCATTATGACCAGTCATAAGCTACCGCGACGTTGTATTTACGATCATTTCATTCTGCCATCAGCAGTTTCATAGTCACCCCCTTGTGTGCAATAAGGACGGTGGATGTAAATATGGGTATTCACAATTGATTCATCATCTCCACCATTTGGAGTGGTAAAAACGGATTAATTTTAGTTGATATTTTTTATGAGTTGTCAACATTTGTATGTGTGTGTGTACATTTTTTCATCAAATAAAATGTTGTTATTGGCATCAACCCATAAATATAATGAAGACTACACGACAAGAAATGAAACCACAAATCACATTGTTTTCAAAGAAAGAGATAAAAAATATGTTTTAGCAGAGCGGCTTAAGGTGTACCAGTAAATCAAGGAACGCTTGCGCAGCCATTCTTTAAAAAAAGTTACGGACGTTCTCATGATTATTTTAGAAGATTAGCATGTCATAAGGTTCCGCGCTGCACCTGTTCTAACGTTTGGACCATAAACGAGGTCTTTCATCTGAGTTTAGAGCAAGTACAATTTCTAAGATTTTGTCAAAACTGAATTTTGGTCAAAAACGTGGATAGGCCTACGTGTGTCAAAGTTCTCGATTAAAATTGTCTATAAAATATTTTAGTGTGTATGGGCCCCTCAAGCCAACACACCGAGACATTGTTTGCCTGCGAAATGTACTCAAGGGTCTTTGAAAGCGGGGAAACTGATTCGTTCGTTTTAACCGCTACATAATTTTTCATTAGTTCTTGAAGAGACTACGTCTCAAACGAGGTTTGATTAGGCCTAGTTTATTTATAGGCCTAATAGAAAGTAGACAACATCTCTGAGAGGTCACAACTTGACTATAAGTAGCTTGCCAAAGTCAGTTAATTCACTAGATTGACCTATCCTTGAACAATGTCCTTGGGGTGTTGCGTAGATAAACAGCTCAGAGTAACACAGCTATAAACACGATTTCCACGTTTTCGAAATTGAGCTTGTTCACCATGAAACTTTCCAGATTCATTTGGACAAAGATCTATGCAGAAGCTGACACTGATTTAGATCTACTGTCTTGTCTTTAGATCTCGTTCAAATTTGAATGAAATTCTAATAAACCTTTATTTATATAGATAATAAAATTATATTATTGAAAGTATGGATGAAACTGATCCAGATATACCAGACTAATTTGGAACATCTTTCACCTGAATTCCTCAAAAACAAGAAACTACGTTTTAACCAAAACTCTCGGGTAAGTACAAAATATTTTGAGAAAACCATGGTTTGTGAAGTAAACCGTTGACAAATTTTTCTGATAACATATTTCCATATTACTCCCAGCTAGAAAAAGATGTGATTCTGTTGAAAAGCTTATACTTCGTTAAGTCATTTGAGCTGGAATAATCCTGAAAAAAGAAATATACAATAACCCCCAAACCAATAAACAATAATTCAATAATTATCCCTATTTTTTGCACACATTAATTACCATATAAGTCCTGAAAAATACGTTTGTTCGTTCAACATCAATTTACAAAAAAGGTTAACGCTCCTAATTACAGCAACTAAAACTGCTGCATCTGTTAAGACATGTACAACTACAGCAACTTCATATAACACCGCCTCTATTACTCCAACAACTTTTTCCATTCACTGCATATAATCAAAAATTACAATGCCGAGAAACGACTTAACTGCAGCTAATACAACTACAGCAAACACTACAACTACAGAAACTGATTCAACTACACCTTCAGCAGTTACAACAAATAAAATTACAGCAACTTAGCAACAGCAACAGCTACAGCTACATCTACAACACAACAACTTTTACAACAGCTGCAACCAAAACTAATTATTTTTCCTTTCCACCCATCTAGGTTCCAGATCGTCTGAAATCTTTAAAATGATGTTATGATTGTCTAGATGCTTGAAGAGAAGCCAACTATGAGGAGACCTACAGAGACTACTGCTGGCGTTGATGTGAATCTCCCAGTTGCCAAAAGCTAAGTTTCACAAATTTCTCCCTATGTGATCAAGGTTTTTTTCAGTGACATTTTTATAAATAGATCTGTGTATATTATGCTAAAAATTAGATAGCGATTAATTTGTACATGGGGCTTTGTGAATTTGTTCTTTCTTTCTTTTCTTTTTTTTACAATGTTTATTATTCATAATATTTTTATAAAGGCGTTGCTGCTGCTGAAGAATATTATGATGCTATACCACTATTTATGTGCCTCTTCTATTAGAAATCTAATAAGTGTCGATATTTTTTTATATTTGACAGCAACAAATCTCACCAATGAGGCAGTTTTATAGTATTATCTGATAGCGCCGCGAAATGATCCATTAAATCGGTTACCCGGGTATAAGCACAATTTGTTTTGTTTTTTTAATTACATGATGGCCAAACGATGTTTTATTGTTGTGAATTATTTCCAGCCGAAATCAATAGTGTCTCTCTCTCTCTTTCTATCGCTCTCTCTCTCTGTCTCTCTCTGTCTCTCTTAGACGATTGTATATGTCATATCTCCAATTTCTGGAGAGCCCGATAACAACAAAACGTATTAAACGTATTCGTCTCATTTTTTATTTTAAATTGAGCCCAAACTTGTATCTTTTTAAGATCAATTAAATTCGTGTTTGGATTTAGTCCACAATTACCATAAACCTTGAAGCATAGTTAAATGTGTTTGGAAATCTTTCACACACAAAAAGTATGCCACATGGACAACTTTGAAGTTAAAGTTCTGTTACAACCTATTTAAATTTGCGTCGATTTGCAATCTAGATTGCCTCTCTTAATGCCCCCCCACCCCCCCCCCCCCCCCTCACACGCCCCCCCTCCTAATCGTCTTCTCCCTATCTACCCCCCCCCCCCCCCCCCCCCCCACTGCTCTCTTCTCCCTTTTCAAACCACACACTTTTTTTTTATGTTTCATGCAATATAGCCGTTACTGTACAAACGATCTGTAAATACAAACTGTGTTTATAGAGAATAATCCGTTCTTCTTAAACCAGGAAAAAAACGAAAAATCTCTCTAGCGACAAAAACAGATCTACACTATGTTGCATAAAATTTATCACAAAAATCGCACACCGTGGATTCCAAAGCTCCATGTTTCAAACCTAAAAAAAAAATGGGTGGCAAAATCCTATGTGCTATAACCAACTGCCGTTCCTAACTCATCGGTGCTGCACCAAGGGGCGCTAACTATCAGAAAATTTGCGGCTGGTTCACTAAAATAAACACCAATCCTTTTGCAGAACCACGCTGGACCAAAAGCAGCAAAGTTTAAAAGATTTTTGTTAAGGTTACCAAATTAAACTTTTTTACTTTGCCAAAGTTTCACCTCTTTCTTTTCGAACGGATTTGGTTAGTCGGTTCGTCGCCACTCGTAATGTGACCGGCTGAGACAGGAGTCATGGTATCCCCGCCCTGTCTCGTGTGTGGCAGCACATAAAATTTATAGACGTCCGTCTTGGGGCCCGTCCACAATATAGCTTATATAGTGTTGCTGTTGGACGTTAAACCAACCCCAACCCAACCCTCGTCGCCACTCGCGTGTCACTCGTCGGAGTGTCAGGCAGTGAAAGATGGAGATCGAGGAAATTGTCTATACGCACTAAATGCATGCATGCCTCTATATTGTTTATACATGTTTGTGTCCAAATTTTGCTGTACGCACTAATAAATTATGGGCGGCCCTGTTCAAATCACATAATTTGTCCGGAACGTCAATTGAAGCTCATCTCTCTCTCTTAAAGTTTCGTAGGTCTAATGAAAGATTACATAATGTGTTATGTAACAATTTTGATGCGCAAAAAAGTACAAAAAATCGAGTTTGCTTTCACGAACTTGGGAGGCGTAAAGTTCCAGACTCGCCTATCTACAATGGCGGCTCTCTATCCACGTACGATTGACATCCAAAATTTATATTTTTGGGTCGCCCTGAAATGATAATCAAATTTTAATTAATAAATAGTTTTGTTTACATATGTGCATATTCTAGCATTACTGTTAAACCCCCCATAATCTATATTTATTAAATATAGATGTAGATGCAGCTTACGGGCCTAATCCTAAAATATAAAGTCTCCATACATTATAGCATTATAATGCTATTGGTTTCCGTATTATTAACAATGGTTTGATATCCTCGTTCTGCATCCACACAGGGCGACTGCTGTTAGTCATTTGGAAACGGACACACCAACAAAATGTTGTTTTTTTTTGGTTTGGAGTTAATAGATTTTAAAAAGAACGAACCATTTAACAAAATGTAATGGTCTCTTCGTTGACATTAGTGGTTAAGAAACGAAGAAACCAAACAACAAAATGGTCTCTTGGATGACGTTCGTTGTTTAAGAAAAGAACAAACAAAATGGTACATGTATCTTGGTTGACATTAGTGGTTAAGAAAAAAAAAACAACCAACAAAATGGTCTTTTCGTTGACATTAGTGGTTAAGAAAAGAATAAACCAATCAAAAGATGGTCTCTTGATTGACATAAATGGTTAAGAAAAGAACAAACCAACCAACAAAATAATCTCTTGGTTGACATAAGTGGTTAAGAAAAGAAAAAACCAACCAAACAATGGTCTCTTGATCAGCCTTACACGCTAAGAAACCAATGACCAAGCAACAAAATCAATAGTTCTTAAATCAAATTATTGACCATCAAATTATGGTCTCTTGCTTGACTTTGGTCTTCTCTTGGCGAGGATTTGAGCTTCTGGGTAAAAAATGCACCAAACGTATTCTTTTTTTCACACAAAACGATTCTTTTTTTAATTCTTTAAATTACACCTTCTCCGTACAAAAATGTTCAACGTAAGGACTTCATGGGCTGAAATTCTTACTTGTGTACGTTTTAAGAACCACTGGCGTTTTGGATATTGATGCCGATTTGACCACAACTAAGTTATCTCAACCAGGCAATGGTCTAGTTTTTTATGTTAATGCTAGTCATTTTAAGACCTGCCCACGCACACGTTGGGCGTGCATCTTAACCTTTCAATATCTATATTCCTTACACACGTTTCACTTTTACATCAATTTCAAGCTGCTATTTTTCTACATCTCTCTTCTTTGTGCTCGTTTCACATCATTGTTTTTCTTTCTCTTTTTGAAATGCTTTCCAGTTTTTCCCAGTCAGTTTTTCATATCCTACCGATTTATCTCAATTAGCGTCTTATATAAGTTTTGTTTACACGTGTCTTCCCTTTGTCACTCCATTTGTTTCTACTTCGAGTCGTGTAGTGAGTAAATAACGGTCGAAATGCCAGTCTTCTTGACTGAAAAACTGAAAATGACAGCGCACTTAGTCATGGCCTCTTGGTCGGGTAATTAAGCTTACTGGTTGTATTGACACTACACATACTCACCGCCCCGTGATGTCCAGCTGCATGCCTGTTAGAGGGTACAGGTTTAGAACTAAGAACCATCTCCTGCCTCCCACTCTTTTTCATTTTTTTTTTTTGTTCCAGTGCTCTTGTTTAATACATCATGGGTATAATATTATTGCCTTCGCTGTGCTGGCGTGACGTAAAAACAAAGTCAACTTTGGAAAGAAAACCAGTCTTCTCATGTGGGTGAACAACTCCTGTTTTTTCATTTCACTGTTCTCTAAAACTCAAACTGATTATCGGCTGTTTCTCTCCAGGTCTATTATAAGCCTTCCTCTACAGAACTCTCTACAGAGTGAGGGAGAGAGTTCTCTCCTCTCTCCGGCTTTAACGTCTCCTAGGTTCCCCTGGAGGGTACTATACGGCGCCTTCCTCTCCAGGATCATCAATGCACATTTTATGCATAACCTTGTTGGGCTTAGTGGCGGATGTTCGGTTCGAACGCAGAATGTTTATGAATTTCCTGTTGTCTTAAAATCCATTTGCAAACACCATTCTAAATTTAGAAGCCGGTGCACTATCTGAAAGACGAGAACTGATAACCAAAAGCACTCTGGGCCACACTGTAAAAGGTTGTTGGCCATGTTCGGTGATCACCGACGACAGTGATAACGTGGCTAGTCTCAATGTCCTTGCTTTTTGGTAAAACGCCGAGTGGTGTTGTGGGTGAAGCCAATAGTCTTGAAGCTCCGTTCTGGTGACCTGTTAGAGTCACAGTCGAAGCGTATCGTCAAGACCAATACCTTTGTCAATATCCCGGTAATGTGACTGGGTGAGATAGGCAGGTCTCCCCGCCCTGTCTCATAAAATTGTCAGACGTCAGTCTGTAGACACGTCCAATTATAGCGTATATAGTGCTGATCTTGGATGTTCAGCAACCAACTAAACTCATCATGCTCATAGGTGCCTGATCAGCTCCAAGCATTATAGTGAGGTCACGTGATCTTATGTTGGCGGAACTTTACACAGGTGAATCTTAAGGTCCAAAATATTCCAGACCTTAAGCAAAAATTCACAGGGTGGGTTAGAAAAGACTGCTATTGGCAGAATAAAGCATGGATATGTCATTATTGTTGAACATGCAGAATATTACAAAAATTTTAGTTACACACGGTTTAAATGGAAATGCAGGTTTTATCCACTGCAATGATCCTGCAGACAATTAAATTGTTTTAAACAGTATCAGGTATGTCCTGAATGTACAAAAGTGATAAAATGGAAGAAAAAAACCCTGTTCTGGAACTCCCAGATCACCTTTTACGATGGACTGGGTATATTCACAATTACAAATGTTTAACAGTCCTATATTAAATTTTGGAAGGTTAAAAACTCGTGATACAGATGCAGATAATCTTGGAAGGTTGAAGACCCTGTGTCAAAAACAGTATACGAAAATTGGAATTCCTATAATTATCAAAAGCATGTCTTTGAAGATTGAAAATCTTGAAAAAAAATGAAAATGTGTCAAAAAGTCTTGAAATGTTGAAAACCAGCGTCAAAATATTGAAAAATTGAAAACAATGGACCCAAACCAGGTTTTCAAGGTTAAAAACAGTGTGCCAATAATACAAAATATCTTTTTAAGGTTGAAGCACCGGTGTCAAAAAATGCAAACATCAAACCTGAAATGTTGGAAACGCCGAGTCAAAACATGTCAGATCTATTGAAAATCATGAAAGGTTGGAAATCACGGAGTCCAAAATACAAATATTAACCCATTTCCACATCACCTTTACTTTTGAATGAAATTGAAACACCTGGTGGTTTTTGTAAAAGATATTTCAATTCAAACATATTTTGGGGTTATAAGCATTATTCTTTTTATTTACAGCCTTTCTTGTGAGCGTCAGAAAAACGAGACGCTCACAGGATGAGAGTACAAATTTTAGGTTCTTAAAAGCGTCACTGCTGTTGACTGTTGACATTAAAAAGGTGCATAGTTCTTGTGTGTTATGATTTAATTAAAAGAATAATGATACCGCCCTAAGTGACTTGTACCGCTTGATCGTTACAAACTAAAAGGGTCACACAAAATGAATACCTATTGAGTTAGGAAAACGAGTCGCTCACAGGATGAGATTACAAATTTTAGGTTTTTATAAGCGTCACTGCTGTTGACTGTTGACATTGAGAGGGTGCATAGTTGTCTGATTTTATTAGAAGCATATGATACATAAGCGGTTTGTACTGCTTGATTGTTACAAACTGAAAGGGTCACACAAAATGAATACCTCATTCAGAGAAATAGAGGAGTCACTGTTGCTACTGAAAGGGTCACACAAAATGAATACCTCATTCAGAGAAATAGAGAAGTCACTGTTACTGTTGCTAATGTTTTAGCTGTCTTCCGACACCATGGGCATGATATTATTACAGCCGTCACTGTGCCGGCACACCATGAAACAAACTCAACTCAATACCTATGGAGTAATACGCTAACAGATTTGTTTGTGCAATACTTCATATCGTTTTGAAATAAATTCAAACAAAAAATCGTTTAAACGAATCGAATAATTTCAGGCAAATATGTCTTTGAAAATGTTCAATAAATATTTCATGTTTAAATGAGATTGTGTAAAAGCGCCATGAGAGTTAATCGGACATGGCCCTCTGTGAATGTGTAATATTACTATATATTATTTGTTTGGGCCTATTTGGATATTTATTGCAGCAGGCTTTTTTGACAAGTGTATGCTTTCTTAATTAAATTTGTCCGATTCCGATTCCTATAAAAAAAACTGCAATGTTTTTGGCAGGGTAGCCTTAGAAATAAGTTACGATTTATGTTTAACATAACCTTGCACCAGTACATAGCATTTTCAACAATTCATAATTGTTGTTGTTGCTACTGCTGTTGTTGCTGCTTCTGTTGTTGTTGTTGTTGTTGTTGTTGTTGTTGTTGTTGTTGTTGTTTTGTCATACTGCCCGCATCTCATTTGCGTCGAACCGGGGGTCAAATCGTGAAGCTTTCGTAGATAGTCGTTCTTGCTTTGTGTATATCAATGACAGTCTACCTTAGCTTCTGAATTAATGTTACGCAAGTTATATTGAATTCTAAGTAATTTACACGATTAGTCTTCCCCTCATTGGTGAAATGAGGTGGTTAAATGGTGATTTACACCGTTAGTTCTCACCTCGGTGGTTAGTGATTTACACCTGATCAATTGTTGTGCCTTATAAGGCACACGTTCACAACGTCCATTTTTCAAAGTCAACTGATACAATGGTCACGAGTTGTATTCAGTTGACTTTCGGAATAAGAGCCAAGCATTCTGTACAGGTGCGCCCAAATAAAAAGAAAACAATGGACCGGTCTATAATTACTTTTTTTTCTGTACATTTGGATACGGTATTCCTCGATGCTTTGATATGCCCTGTCCACACCCTTAAGCATTGTACAATTTGATCAGATTGGGATGGTCGATGCGTACGTTTTTGTCTCGCTGACCACCGCTTTGTCAATTTGAGAGACTAAACGCCAAATGTATCAGAAACCAAAGGGACAACGTTGTCATTCCATTGTTCAACCATAATGCCAAACATGTTGGAGATAAATGATCTCAATATGTCGAAATTATGGGATGTTAGTACAACGTTACAGTAGCTTACAACTCGTCGTAAAAATAATATCTAAAAGAGCATTATGACCAGTCATAAGCTACCGCGACGTTGTATTTACGGCCCTAGGATCATTTCATTCTGCCATCAGCAGTTTCATAGTCACCCCCTTGTTTGCAATAAAGACGGTGGATGTAAATATGGGGATTTACAATTGATTCATCATCTCCAACCATTTGGGTAGCTTCATCTGGTGTCATAAGCCTGAGAATAACAAAGCGACGTCTTTAAAAAAATTACATTCTAATTAATTGTAAGCATAAGCCGCAATGTCATTATGGCTTGCGCTAAAATGGGGATGGGATTTTTTTTCTAAATTGTTGCATATTTAGACTTACAGTACCAGATGAAAAAAAATCCAAATGATTGAAAATAATGCAATTGAAAATGCCATAAACGCAACAGCCTAGGCAAAGCTCGGAGACAAACCCTTTGAAATAATTTCAATATCAAATACAATACTTAAGCATCTATTTTTAGTAAATATTAATCATGGTCTTTAAGTTTGAAATGTACATACGGTGATAAAAAATATACTTGGGCTGTAATGCACATTCAAGACGTAGCCTACGTCTCGTCGTAACAATAATATATTTTAAGAATAAGAAGGCTTACGACGAGGCGCAAGCTACGCCATACTTGTGCGTTTTATCCTAGGTCTATGCTCTATTGAAAACAGGGCTCAAACGAATTTTTTTTCGAATCACAAATCGGAATTTTCCTCAATGTAGTAAAATCTAGTGAGATAAGAAACAGTAAATTGTTTTCTCTATAAGAAATCGGGGTTTTAATAAGCCTCGACTTCGATGCGCCCAATGAATATGACATTAAGTAGAAAATGTGTGTATAATCTTAGAAGGTTGAAAACCAGGTTTCAAAAAAACGAATATCAATAATCTTGGGCAAGTGAAAATCCAGTCTTAATTTAAAAAAAACTTGGGAGGCTAAAATCCCGAAGTCCAAATCTATATGAAAATTTTGATAAATTGAAACCACGGAAAACACATTTATATATATTAAAATGCGAATCGAGTACAGTATTTAAAAAATCTCGCAGGTTTTAAACCCTGAGACAAAAAAAAACACCAATAAATACTACATATCCTGGAATGTTGGTAGGCCCGAGACAAAATTACAAATATATTCATTTTGGACATTTAAAGAGCGATTTCAAAATTGGAATCTTAACCTTTCGTATTCGTATTCATTAAGATGCAAGAGGCATACATGCCCATGTCGCAAATGTTCAAACGATACAATCATATATGACAATAGTTTACTAACGCCTACACTATATGCTCATCATCTAGTGCCTTTTTGAACCGGTCTGTACTTTCAATGTCAATTTTCTTGCTTTGGAGTTCGTTCCAGCTCGAGATAGTTCTTGGAAAGAAACTGTTTTTGTGCGCATTTTTCTGGGATCGGGGATATAGGAATCTTTTTGGATGGTAGTTTCTTGTTTGATGTTTGGAAGGTTGCGGTATGAAGTGTTGTGGCACTTTCACAGAAGTGTTTTTGCTAGTCACGATTTTGTGCAAATGAGTCTGGTGCATTTTCGTCGTTGCTCAAGTGGTTTCCAACCCAGGAGGTACATGGTGCTCGTCATGGAACCGGGCTCTCTTGATCTACAGCTTGTGACAAACCGTGCAGCTTTCTTTTGGACCTTCTCTAAAGAGTATTTGTTTTTTGACGTGGAGGTCCCATGCAGCGCAGGCATATTCTAAGATCGGTCTAACCATTGCGTCATAAGTTTGGGCTTCACACTTTGTGGACATTGGTGGAGATTTCGTGACAAGAACCCAAGGGTTCGGGTGACCTTTGTGACATGGTGAACATGTCTATCTACTTTAGGTCTTGTTGAATGTGGACGCTGAGGTATTGGATGCTATCCACATATTCTAGGGGATGATCAAGCATCGTGTATTAAAATTGTTTTATTTTTGTGGTTTTTTTTGGAGTGTCATTACCTGGATTTTGACGGGTGGAAGGACATTTGCCATTTATTAGACCATTCAACAAGAGAGTCTAAGTCTTTCTGAAGAGCTTTTGAGTCTTCTTCTTTCATTAATTCTCTGAATGTAAGACTGTCATCCGCGAAAAGCTTAATGTGTGTCTCTGGAGAGAAGTCATGTCCTATATCATTGATGTATATAAGAAAACACAGAGCCCCAAGCACTGCCTTGTGGTACTCCTGATGTGACCATACCGATGTTGCTCTCTTATCCATCTAATATTACTCTCTGGGTTCTGTGACTCAACCAGTTACGGAACCAAGTTTTTAGTTTCTGGTCGTATTCAATAACCTTGTCTCGTGTGTCGCATTACATAAAATTTTCAGACGTCAGTCTTAAGGGCCCGTTCACATTATAGCCTAAATGTTGACGTTGGACGTTAATGAACCAATTGAAAACAAATCTCCTCCCCCCTTCCTGGTTTCAAAATTACAGATTTAAAAAAAAATCTTGGAAGGTAGTAAGCCTGAATCAAAAAAATATTTAAAAAATATTAATAAACATTAAAAGAAAGAAACCCTGGGGGAAATTGTTACAATTTTGTGGACTTGGAAGGACAAAAACGCGGTTTACAAACTACAAATAATTTTATCACTGAAGGTTGGAAATGATTGTTCAAAAACACAACAATGAATCCTCGTAGAGACGCGGTGTTATATTAAGAAAATAAAAATCATTTTAGAAGGTTGGAAACACAGAACCAAGTAAAATAATCAATAAACTTGGAAGGTTGGAAACCCGAGTCAATATGCCGGTAATTGACACTGAAAGTTGAAAACCGGCGGTCTAAATAACAAAAATGACTGATCTTGGAAGGTTGAACACATGGTGGAAGCAATACAAACATAAATAAACCCGGAATGTTGAAACCTTGAGCCAAAATTACTATTGGAATCATAATTTCAAAATTATGCCTATGAATGGTTCGAAAGAGTCAAGGATACCAATACAAAAAAAAAAACTTCGAAGGTTTAAAACCCTGAAACAAAAACTCAAATATGAAGCCTTGGAATGATGGAAAGCCCGATACAAAATTACAAATGTATTCATCTTGGAAGCTTTAAAACCCAGATACAAAATTGGTTTTCCAGACCCGTCTCACGTGTCACATTACATAAAGGAAGCCCGTTCATAATACAGCCTAAAATGTTTACGTTGGACGATCGACTAACACAAATCACCCCCCCCCCCTCTTCCTGTTTAGAAGTTAAAAGTATAAACAATCTTGGAAGGTTGGAAACCTTGATTCAAATTAAAAAATGTTCATAGACTTCGAAGGTTACAAATAATGTTACTTGGAAGGATGAAAATCTGGTCTAAAAATTAGAAAATTTGAGTATTTAGTTTAATACTCCTACAAACGCTGTTAGTTTCCAAAATAAAAATAATTTGGACGGTTGGAAACCGTGAACCAAATACAAAAATTAAAAAAATTTGAACTCGTAATAAGTTTGGAAGGTTAGAGTATGTTCTACATTAATCCAAATGGTGTTAATAGTTTTATCTTATCTGGTTGTACTTAGATCTAGATCTAGATCTAGATCTAATGAGTATACATGTATGCTAGATTCTCGGTGATGATCTTTATCAAAAGTAAACTTCCTATGCCTCTGCCAGTGCTAAATCAATTGTATAGTTTAGTCTATGATCTATAGTTTTAACTAGATTTACCGACTAGCAATGTGACATCATTGCCCATGTTCTTAGTTGCTGTAGACAGACTTATAAAAGTTCATGATTGATTTACTTTTTGCCCCCAGCCTGCCTTGGTTACCCTTATCTGTCTTTACGTTTACCTGATTTTGATTTAAAAAAAATAGAAATTTCACCTTTTACCTCTTTTTTTTTCAGGTGAGACACAGTTCAATCCTATCGAGGACTTTGCCAGTACCTCTCTTGGTGCCGGTGGGCCTCTTGCGGTGTTGCCCCTTGTCCAGACCACTCAGCAAGTACCCCCCAAAGAAATGCCCTTGCAAGTGCAAGCTCAACAACGGCAAACCCTGCATCGATCGCTTCTCTGCAGAGGACCTTGAGGACTTGCGCTGCCAATCGTTGGCTCTCACATCTGCCCAGTTGGATCTTGTCGTCCTCGCCAAGCTGGAGTGTGGGATGCACACTTCAAACCTCACCCAGTGCTCTAGGTTTTCCAAGCAGACGGAACGGAAAACCCAGCGCACTGATTTTTTCCACAGCGGTCACAAGATATGCCGGGACGTGTTCAAGTATGTACATGGCCTCAGTCAGGATTAATTGACGGCCCTCATAAAGCATTACAAAGTCGGTGGGGTTACGGAACGTACCCACAAGAATAGTAAAAAACTTCCTGCGAATGCAATGCCTTATGGGGACATCAAGCTGCTCGTGGAGTTTATCTCCAACTATGCTGAGGTCCATGCCATCTCCCTTCCTGGCCGTACCCCTCAGCATTGGAATTCCAATCTGCGGCTACTGCCCACCAACTGCACCAAGAAAAAGGTGTATGATCTGTACGTGGCGTCTGCCAGTCCGGGCCAGAAGACAGCGGGGCTCTCTCTATTTAGGAGGTTGTGGAAGACCCTGCTTCCCTTCATTAGCACGATGCGCCCAGCAACTGATCTCTGCTGGACTTGCCAAGAAGGTTAGTAGTTTTACAGCAATTTTTAAAGAGAGCTTTCTTTTTTTATAATTTTTTAAAACCTTATTAGATTCAGTTTCCAGTTCAAGGTTTAATAATGACGGCTGTTGTTTTTTTAAGTATGTTTTTAAATAAAAATGTTTCAGATTATTTTTGGTAACCAAATAAATATTTTAATTTAGTAATTCTTTCAACTGTGTTATGATGGAAAATAATTGTTTTGGTGTTATCTTGGTAATTAACAAAATCAGAATTATTATCCATACATTTCAATGCCATTAAAATGAATGATTACTTTTCTCCAGGTGCTAGTAAAGTGGCTAAAGCGAGCAACCACCCTGAAGAGACGAAGTCGGCTGCTCTAAAGGCAATGGAGGAGCATCTGGTGAGGGTGACCACCGAGCGTTCCTACCTGAACGAAGTCATCAAAAGAGCAAAAGGTAATGTAGACCTCCCGCCAACCCTTGGGCCCAACGGTAACTGCTCGCGGGACTTCATGATGCACTACAGCTTCGACTTCGCTCAGCAGGTGCATTATCCGTGCGACCCTCTCCAACCTGGGCCAATTTTTTTTAAGACGCCAAGGAAATGCGGCCTTTTTGGAGTGTGCTGTGAGGCGATCTCTCGACAGGTCAACTTCCTTATTGATGAAGCTGTCAACTGCGGGAAGGGAGCCAATTGTGTCGTGAGTCTCATTCACCACTTTTTTGAACATTTCAGCCTCGGTGAGACCAATCTGCATCTCCACGCCGACAATTGCTCTGGCCAGAACAAGAATAGTGCCATGATGCAGTACCTGATGTGGCGGGTTTTGACTGGTCGGCATAAATCTATAATCATCTCTTTCCTTATTGCCGGCCACACCAAGTTTAGCCCTGATGGCTGCTTTGGTCTCATCAAGCGCCTCTATCGGAGGACAAAGGTGAACAGTCTGGCGTGTTTTGAAAAAGTGGTGAATGAGTCTTCCGTCGTCAATACCGCACAGATTGTTGGGACTGGCCCAGAGGATGTCAGGGTCCCCACGTACGATTGGGCGTCTTACCTTGAGCAGTGTTTCAGGAAGGTGAAGTCCATCAAGAGCCTCCTTTTCCAGATCCTCGACTGCTCGGGAGACATCCATCTGCTGGAGTACTCTGACTCCCAACCCTCCGTGCAGCACCTTCTTAAGCCAGGTGTCACCATCTCCAACACGCTGCCTCAGATCATTCGCCCTTCTGGTCTGAATCCTGTGCGAAAGAATTACCTGTATCGAGAGATCAGGCCCTTCGTCGAGCCCTTCAAAGATGTCGTGGCACCAGAGCCTCACACCAATGGCGACGTGCCTTCTCACCCTGTCCGCCCCGCAGCATTACCGCCTGCATCTTGCATGCCAGTGCCATCCTCATCTCCCAACCCAGGAGCAGGAGTGCCTGTTCAGCCAGCCCCAAAGCGAAAAAGGCCAAAAAAGCGACGCGCAGATCCTTAGCAGTAGTCCCTTTTTCCCCGGTCTCGGTTACAGTTGGATTATTATTTTCTCTTTTTGGTGAGTTGCAAAAATTCTGTCTCACTCTCCCTTTTTTCCATCATAACAAATAATACTTTGTAACAGTTTAACCCTCCTTCTGTCTTTTTTTGCTTTCTGCGCTTTTTTCTTGTCGTGGAAATTTTCTGTTTGTGTGTTTTTACTATGCTATTTACTTTTGCTGCTATTCTTAACTTCCTTGTTTTATAATTTTAAACACAAAACACTACCCTTGTAGTCTGGTTTTGTGCCCTTTCTAGGAAATCATGGTTATTATCAGTGGCCTTTTTATAGGGTTTTGTAACCTTGCGTCAAGTATCTCTAATTAGCTCTGGTGTTAAGCGGATACTTTGGTCTATTTTCCCTTAAATGATCTCATTTTTTATGGTCAACTGTTTCATTAATTTGTGTATTGGATAGGCTTTTATTAAATTATAGTTGTATTTAGTTTTTGTTGGATATTGAGTATTTCTGTAGAATTTTGTGCGCGTGCGCAAGTGATTTTCTGTACCGATCGTTACGGGTTATCCTTTTTTACACCGATATTTTTTTCGCTGTACTTAAGGAAAAAACACAAACAACATGCTTAACTGTGTAGGAAATTGTATTAGCTTTCATTAAATATATAGTTTTTATGTATTTGTGTTGAAATTGTAAGAGTTATTAGTGATTAAAAGAGAAAAAACACGTAAAAAAAAAGTTACCTCAACTTTGAACTCGATTTTCTCAAAACGTTCATTCCATACCTGGCTGTCTTTGATCAACGATATTTTCACTCCTAATTCATATTTTTTCAATCCGTAAACGCCAAAATGTTCAGAAATGAATGGCCTTTCAGAAAATGTATATATCTCTATAAGTCAAAAAACGAGATGTGACTGGTTTTTCTGTACCCCCACACAAATATGAAAGCAAGTATAAAATCGCGGTAACTTACAACTCATTTCTAAATCTTATGACTTGTCGTAAGCTTACCACAACGTTATACTTAAGATCCGTAGTCTTGAATGATACAAAATGTGCAATTGTGGTGCCATTGGAACTTTCAAAACAAATAAAGAGGTGCCTAAACACGCCTGGAATACTTTTCATACTGCCTTTCTCTTTTTAAACTGCGTTATATTCTCTTAAATTACAGTGCTAGGTACTGCGAGACCAAAATAAATTTGATATCTTCTTCTTTGGTGTATCCCCGCCTTCATCAAGTTGAAGATTCTATATCACATAGTATGATAGGCTCAGTTCATAACGATATGGATAAGTGACTGGATCACTGAGTGCGTGTTATTGGTCTAAGATTTCGTTAGTACTTGCAAAGTTATTGAAGAAATATTAAAAAGTAATTTTGTATCTTACTTTCTTGTAAAAAAAATGTAAGTATGTGCACTCATATCGAGTATTTTCCCATTTCACAGCGTTTCTCTTGTCTCAATCCTCTCTCTCTCTCTCTCTCTCTCTCTCTCTCTCTCTCTCTCTCTATCTTATTTCCTTCTTCCACTGCTGAGCCTCTCATTTCAGCCTGTTGTCTGTCTGTCTGTCTGTCTGTCTGTCTGTCTGTCTGTCTGTCTCTCGCTCTCTCTCGTTGTTAAGCATTTACTCTTATCTCATTGTTACTACACTTAATTTCGCGTTGCTGTTTCCTTTCTTCTGACTCGAGGTACCATTTTATTTTTTTTCTCTCGTTTAGTTTATCTGATAGACACTTTTCTTTAAGTAAATTCACTGCAAAGTTTTCCTAGACCCTCACTTGAAACATACACGATTTTAATGCTTTAACCAATCGGATAAAAAGTCGCCGTTACTATTAGTGCAGCCTATTTATGGTCTTATACTTCATCGGCGCAACAGCAGTTTCCGTGCTTACACACCGTACAAGCTCTGAATTTAATACCCCAAATTTAACTTGTATAAAAGATTTTCGAGATCAGTTTTTGATAAAGTAATTTTTAACCTCATAACCGTTACTAGTGCACTGTATTAACCGTCTACGAAATCAATTGCAAAAAATAGCCGTTACTGTACCGACACCCGTAAATACAAACTCTTCCAAAAGCTTGTATTGGGATTAAATTTAGAAATAATTTTTAAAAAATAGAATGTTTTTAAATGTAGTCAAGGTATGCATGAACATTTGGATGATTGATTCCTTAAATATAATTCCCTGAACATGACATGGCTTATAAACTGTAGGCAGTAACTTTCATTTTTTTTTTTAAAGTTTTCACAGGTGGGATGTAGAAGGAACTTTGTTCAATTGTTCCAAATACTCTTGTATGCTGAGCAGTTGGAGACAGTTTTTACGCTGAGCCGTTGATGTGCACCTCTCAACTAGTGTGATTTGAGGATGTTTTACGGTTTGTAGAATTTCCCTATTAACGGAAAGTGATCTTTTCTTGTTCATGAAAACTATATATGGAGTTTTTAAATTAGTGTGTAACTATCATTTTGAGAACGATCTTTAATTTGAATTTATAAAAACGCAACTTATTTTTCCTTAGAATGTTCATCTCTTTTCTCCACGACAGGTCTTTAACCAGACAATGCTTACCACTTGGCAACGTAACGTCGAGGCTGGAACGAGTGCTCCCCAAATGACAACCCACTGGCGTGGCTAGGGGGTGAACAGGTTTAAATGGTGGAGCGTTGGTCTCCCAATTGGAACAATCTACAAGCATTTTTTCGTAGATAAAGAGAGAGAGAGAAGAGAGAGAGAGAGAGAAAGAGAGTATATTTTAGCTCTTAGTGTTAAAACCAAGGCAGCTATGTCAAAATTAATTAAAGTTAGCTCTGTGGTACTCTTTTCCGCCCCCGCCCCCTAACATTTCAATTCTTTGTCTGTTAAATGTCTGCTTCTCTTATGTTTTTAATGACACCAGAGGAAAATTGAAATGAGCATCGTGTACAGAACTACTGCTAATAACCCGCTAGCGCCTAATTTGTTCACCATGAGAAACCACAAAGACACGAAGGATATGGTATTATTATATTACAGTTGGAGATATTTTTTATCGCTAACGTTGACTGCTTGCTCCTGTAAAAATTAATTTAGTGCTCAAATTAACACTTCTTCGTAAATGTATGCAATTATATAGAACACAGTTTGTAATTATTTTCCAACTAAGTCTATGAAGGTCATAAGATCCTACTATTTAATGTTTTTACATCACTGCATTGTCAAATATAACATGGTCAGGGCTCAGTAAGAGTTACCTATGAAACAATGATGGCATGTTTTTCTCTTTCTTCCAGACCAGCATTGAACCTGACAGCGCCTAACGAATTACAACCTACCTCGAGGCTGGAACAAGTGCTTAATGGGCCAGTCTGGGTGGAAGAAGTGTTAACCAAAATAAGGCTGGAACGAGTGCTCCCCAAATGCGGATCTTGCTGCCACGCTGAAATGAGTGCTTACCAAGTGAAACCCTTCTGACGAAGCTGGAGTTAGTGCTTACCAAATGACAACCGACTGGCGAGGATAGAACAAATGCTTTCTATTTTAGAACCATTTTGTTCCTTGATAAAGGAATGGTTTATATTTGTTATCTTAGTGTTAAATGAGACAGATCAAATAATTATTGCCATGTATTATACATTTTTAGAACTTTTCAAGGCTAGTATTTCTATTTTAGTCAAGTATTTTACTTTTTTTTTCAAAATGTACAGATCACTAAAAATATAAAGAGTAGAGCAACAGGATGTCGTAGTATGAAGCTAGCTATGTGTTACTCTATACCCCTCCCCCTCTCACTTAAGTTCTTAGCCTCATTGTGTACAGAATTCCAACTGATAACCGGGACGTGCATTCCACCCACCAGCGTGTCATCTCTTCTACCAAAAGACCCAACTTCATCCCTCATTGAAATCACACAGAGTAGAGGATCAGGTAAAAACTTGTATTAAAGGTACATACATTATTAGAAATTGCTAGCTTTGATTGCCTTCTGCTTCTGCTCTTAATGAATACTTTTTCGCATTCTGCAGCAGTTGTTTGAATAAGTTTAGAATCCTTTACGGTTTCAAGGAACACAATTAATATTGTTCAATAAATTCTATGGATGTCATAAGATCCTGCTACTTAATACATTGTTAACTTTAACATGGAAAGGATTTAATAACAGTCCCCAATGAAATACTGAAGGTATGTTCATCTCTTTTCTGAAGCCAGCCTTGAATCAGAAAGTGCGTACCAATATCGACAACATACTGGCGAGGCTGGTAACAAGTCCTTACCTATTGACAACATGCAAGCATTTTTTGTAGACAAAGAAACGGTTTATATTTTAGCTCTTGGAATTAAATTGTGTGTCAAATATTATTCAAAATATTCTTACTTGAGATTCATTTTGCTGTTTTAAAAATGTACAGCCCAGTGAAAATATATAGTAGAGCACAAGATGTCATAGTACAGCAAAAGATGTCAGAGTACAGCAAACTATGTCATAGTATGAAGCTAGCTCTGTTACTCTATTTCGCTCACGGCTTCTCCCCCCCCCACACCCATTTAAATTCTGTCTCAGATAAAAGACTGCTTTGGTTATGATTCTATGATTTTGGCGACACCAGAAAAAAACTAAGCATCGTGTACAGAAATCCTCCTGATAACCCGAGACATCATTCTTAATTTCTTTCACCAAGAGACCCAACTTCAGCCCTCAGATATACCACACAGACTATAGGATCAGATAAGATAGGATTATATTACAGATTGATACATTATTAAAAATCCTTAGCTTTAATTGCATGATGCTTTAGAGAAGACTTATATTTAGTGATCTCATTATTTCTTTGTGTTCTGCGGTAGTTGTTTCACATTTCTCTGGAATGCCTCTAATCTAAGACAGAAGTTGTATATTTAGTCTGAGATTGTAATAAAAGGTCACAACAAAAGATTAATGAAATAAGTACAGTTTTTTTAAATCAAGATAGCTGGTCAAGTTCTAGCTTTGATGTAGTGGGAAGAGAGGTCCGCCGCTGACTGCCGACTTTGATCCTGGTATCATGTGCTTCGGCCGGCAACTCTATTTGCCTGGGTGTGCATACCAGGACCCACTAGTTTGTCATCTGTGGATGACACCCACTTTTGGCCAAGCTAGGTGTGCACTGAGACTAACTTCCCAATAAAACAATGATGGGGTGTTCATCTCTTTTCTCCAGACCAGCCTTGATTCAGACATTGCATACTGAATGACAACCTACCCTCTAGGCTGTAACAAGTGCTAACCAAATGACAACCTATTGGCGAGGATGGAAGAAGTGCTCACCAAACGACAATCTACTGACATCCACCAAACCAGGAGCCAAAACAGTGTCACTACACTTCTGAATGCAGTGCATTTCATGAGGAAAACCCGACACATAATTTCCAAGTTAAATGCAGGAGCTGCAGTGACGCCACAGAAAGTAATGCTGATAGCAACTATCTTGATAAAAAGTTATTATTATACCTTTGACTCTTTGTTTCTCCTTTACTCATACTCTCTTCCTCGATCTGTCACTTTCTCTCTCTCTCTGATCCTTCTCTGTCCATCACGCTTTCTCTATCTTTTTCTATCTTTTCTTCTTTCTTTTTTTATCTTCTGTATATTTCATCATAATGAAAAGTTCATTGAAGTAAGTTGAAAGATTTCCTTCATATATGTAATTTTATTTTTATTTTTTCGGTTGTAAAATTCATAATTTTGAAAATAGGCATTACAAACTATTTTAGCTGTAATATACAAATTATGTGACTGCGCATTTGTTTTAAATTTGGTATTCATTCTGAAAGTTGAAAAGAAATTTAAATAAAAATACACTTAGACTGTGGTTCTCATGAAAAGTTAATATGATTACCAAAGTATGCAGTTTCTGCTTCGCCCTTAGTAATGGCCCAAAAATATCGTATTGTGATAAATGAAACTGACCCTGTCATTCCGGATAAAGCAACAAGGAATAATTTTAAACATTTCCCCAGGTAATAATGGTTCAAGTCAAGTTCTTTGCCATACACCCTGACTAGCCTTCAGAATGGAAACGTTCGCCAGCTTGGATAAGACATTCACTTTGGACAAGTCAACCAGTAACAGATATTCCTGCACAAGTTGGTGACAGTGTAGATTGAAAGTGAGCAGATACACTATGTCCAACACTGCCCGACTGTTCAGCTTTACCATGCAAAACGGAGGCTTAAAACTATTCACCATTCTGGTGCCCAGTTGCAGATCAACTTGAGACCTCATAATTTTAGCTCTGCTGCGCTGTGTAGCCTGTTCTTCTTGTAATGATGTTGAGTTGGTTTAACGTCCAACATCAGCACTATAATTATAGGTTAGTTTGTGGACAGACCCCAAGACTAACGCCTGACAATTTTTATGTGCTGCTACAAGCGAGACAGGGCGGGGATGCCATGACTCCTGTCTCAGCCAGTCACATTATACCGACACCGATCCAGTAGGCAGCGCAATCGCCAGGGCTCGAACCCGGAGTTTTTGCGTCGAAAGCCGATGTTCTACCTTAGGACCACCGCGCCCCCCTCTTGTGGTGACCCAGAAAGTATTTACGAACTCTGTGACACTCGGGGAAACGTAAAACAAAGAGCACAATACATACAATACTAAGTTAAATTATAGCAAGCAAAACTATACTTGAATTGAGTTGGTTTAACGTCCAACGACAGCAGTTTATTGTGGACGGGTCCCAAGACTGACGTTTGACAATTTTATGATGTACCTTTACTCAGTGAAAAACTCAATTATGCTTTGTTAAACCTAGTACACTTTTTGATCTAAAAATTGAAGGCATTGACAATAACTACGAAATTTTCATGGCAATTCCTTTTACTTCTCTTAACTTCAATATTCTTTATCAAGATACTCAAGATCACTTACATTTATATTAAAAAATGTTTGCTGGAAAGGATTCGAAGAATAGCGCAAACCTAGAATATTTTCGTACCCTAAATTTTATTGACATCCTGAATCATAATGTATTTTGTAAATAAATTACGCGACCTCTAGGTATTTGATCATAATGGTTTTAGGGTTACAGGATAAGCTATGCAAACTCTCATCGAGAGTTTAAACCTGACTGATAATGAATGAAGGCCACTGACATTTTCATCTCCACCTGGGATGGGAGCGGTTGGTGGGAAGTCAAAATTGCGCAAGAGGTAGAACGTTAGTTTCCCAATAAGAAGCTTCTTAGCGCGCTCTCTCTCTCTCCCCCTCTCTCTCTCTTTATCTCTCTCCCTCTTACTCGATACATTTGCGCTGGAATCCAAATTAAGTTGTATAAGATTTTTGTTTGATCATGGGATTGATATTGCGAAGTAGTATTATATATTGCTCACAAGAAAAAGCTTTCTTTTTGTAATCGTAAGAGGAGATAAGAAAACTATTGATTAGTTCATTTTACGGAATCGTTGGATGCAATTGTTGAACTGGTATTTTTGGCATTCTGTACATTGAACAGGAAAACGTAATTTTCTAGGTGTTGTCAAATGAATCAATAGTACGCTGGATGGAAACTCTATTGATCTGTCCATCATGGCATCAGTTGTTGTATTTAAGGATTGATTTCATTCAGTTCCATCCAAATTCTAAGGATATTGTTTGATACAAATTTTAAAAAGTATCCAGGTTTTATTGGCACGTTTTGGTTAAAAAAATGGAATCATCTTTCAAGACTCAAAGTAAAAATGTGATTTTTGGAACTGTTTCTACAGGCATCTTTTTGGTTTTGGATTTTAGACAATTGATTTGAAGTGATGCAATGTAAAAAGTGGATAGGATTCTAGCATTACGAGTTCAGGCAAGTGTAAACTTTGGGCGAATCCATTTCTTTTACAATTAATTTCAAATATTGACACTGAGTTCTAGGTAATCAATATTCTTTCACCATTTTGAATTGGTGTGGCTAGTATAGCAAAGTTTGAGTTGAAGCGGAAATGCTATCACCCTATGAACTTGACTTTTAAATCGGCAACACTAATATTACATAATGTGACCAAATTTGACATATCCTTTGCAAAGAGAAATATTATTTCTTATTGAAAATAACTGCGCACATTCTTTTTAACATATCACTGTTGTATCTGTGTTGCATGTTTTTTTTTTCTTCCTTTTTTCCTTTTTTTTAATCGCATGCAAACTCACTAACCTGCACTTCACTAACTGTACTTAACCGCACGCTGATGCAACAGTGAAATCGAAGAGATGCGCCCAACACATTTTTTAACCTTAAGGATTAGTTTTGGAAAGAAAAAAACAACGAAATGGTCCTGAATGAATTTATATTCAGTTTGTGGTTTTCTGTATTCTCAGGCATTAAAACGTGTTAAAATGGATCGTTAAGTTTGGTCGGCTTCAAATTACTGGGAAATGTTGGTACCTGGTACTTTTATTCTCAGTTTTGGTTCTATTGAGGATGAAATAGTTTAGACATCGAGGTTGTATCTAAATGTGATTTTTCCTGTTAATATGGAAAGACAAAAGACTTTGTACTGTTGGTTTTTGCCTTTGAGTCGAAAATGAATTCTTAATTTTCTCCCTCTTTTGATGCATTCTCTTGTTTGTACTATTCTGCATATCTGTTTCTACCCATAATGAAGGGTGTGGAAGTGAAAGATCATTGGTGTTAATATTGAGAGGTCGCCAGTTCAAAATCCATGGTCCTAAATGTGTTCACCCCCTTCTGGCTGAATTTTTGTCAGTGTAATGTGATTGACTGAAATGCCTTGATATCCCTGCACTCTCTCTCTCTCTCTCTCTCTCTCTCTCTCTCTCTCTCTCTCTCTCTCTCTCTCTCTCTCTATGCGGCAGTACGTTTTGGGACCAGTCAACAATGTAATTTGCTGCAAACTTTAAACTGCAACCTTTAGCTATTTAGAAACAAACTTCAACTGTCTATTCCACTGCCTGACTTTTTCTGATTCTCTTGTTACAATCTATCGTCCTCTCGTTATGTATTCCATATGCGTCATTTGATTATTTCCGACTGATGCAACCAAAGGGTTTATAAAGACTTGTAATTTTTTTTAATAAATATTATTTAAAATTACATTCTTTCTTCCTGTCTTCGGGAAGTGTATTATTGCTACCTTATATTGCAATAAACCTTTGCATGAAACGACTTCTTGAATAAGGAATGCCACGGCATCATATCTTACGCTGTTCACTAAAATGTTTATCAACTTGCTTTGCCTTCATAAGTACAATAAAAGAGATTTGGAATATTTTTTAACTCGTGGGGCCGGACAAATTATCTCTGTATTCCTTAATGTGACTGGCTGGGACAGAAGTCATGGTATTTCCGTCCTGTCTCGTGTGTGGCAGCACATATTGTCAGTCTTTGGGTTCGTCCACAATATAGCTTATATAACGCTGAAGTTTAGAGGTTAAACGAACTCAACTGTTTGTATGCTTAGATGGATTTTTAGTTCTAGTAACTTACATAAACTTATTTTCAAACTGCTGTTTAGGGCAATGATGGATACTTTTTTGTTTGTTTGTTTATTTTTTTTTCTGTTAAAAAAGCAAGATGCAGAAAGGAGAACTTAAACTGCCAATTGTCAATTACTAATATTTTTCGATGTCTGTGGCTCTAGTATGTTTTTTCAAAATATTAACTTCATCAAAGGAATATAAAAATCAAAAATGTTATACTGTAAGTCATATTCTTGTTGCTGTAATTGTGTTTATAACGTTACTTTAGGGAGGAACCCGTGCTTACACAATTTGATCTATGCTACCAGTTTCATTATGATTTAATGTATGTTTGACACCTAGATAATTTCTATGCTGCTGTACATTGTTTGCAATCTCTTAGTTTTTATATTGAATTGCAATGCAATAAAATTTATTTGATCTTTTCAAAGTCAAAACAGCGCACTTTGTTGTGTTGAATTAAAAGTACATCGCTCCAAGGATATGAATAAGTGTGCCAAAAAGAATATATACATGAATAAATTAAATGAGGAAAACCAAATTACTGTTTGTACATTGAAGTTGAATAATTTTTCTTTAAATTTCCATGTGGTAACATGTAATGCTGTTGTACATGAAGCCAGCCCTAAAGTTCTTTATTGTATAATATTATGCATCCATTTATATATTGACTAAATAAAGTTTTGATTCCAAATTCAAATCAAAGAATGAGAACATGATGCATTGTGATAAAGTGATATGTTAAGACACCAATGTCCAATAAATGTCATAAACTATTCTGATTCATTCCCTTGAGAGCCACAACTTAATACTGATTGTTTTACTAAAAACATGCCCACTTCAGAGGGTAAAAACCCCTTAAAATTTTGTTGTTGATAATATCTGTTTTCTGACTTTTCACCTACCTCAATCTGTATAACCGATCAAACAAGTGTTTAACCTAAATTTGCAAGATGCAGTAGCTGATGGGTGATGGATCAACTTCTCACGTTGAATTATCCCTTTGGTTGTACGCGTGGGTTCGAACCCATATCGTCAGTCGGCGAGTTGTTTCTCTAATCTTTTCAGTTCAGCCTGCCCGAGAAAGACGGACACAATATTTTGGTTTGTCAAGGAATCGTTATCAATCAGACCAAACCAACAAAAAAAACTATTCAGAAACATTAAAAAAATTTTCAACATCCAATGTTAAGGGATGAGATGGGTTGGTGGGCCGTTGGACGTGGACGCAGATTTTAAATGCAAATTTTACATATAGTTATTTATCCTTGAGGTGTTTTTTCATCCTTTATTTAACACTGTATATGTATGTAAACATCATTAGCCTATTTCATCTTGTATTACCATAGCTAATGGTGTATCTTCTGATAGAAGGTAAAGCCAAATACGTGTATAAAATTTTAAGTTCCTGATCCCAAATACTGGTTGCATGATCATTTTCCTGTTCTTTTGAGGAATCGGTGAAATAAGAATGTCTTGGCTATTTTTAAAAAGTGCTTAGTTATTTTGCTTCTTGTTATATGATTGAATGTCCATTCAACAAACATAAATAAAAATTATCATGGTGTTGTATATTTATTGTTTATTTACTTGTTGTATCCATTTCTAATGTACCTTTTATAAAACGATTTAAAAAATTGTCTTTTTCAAAATGCGTTCATTTTTATTTAGTTCGTTTATGGTTACATTTTTCTTCGATTTTGTGGTGAGAAAATAAATTCACAAAAACTGATTTTTTTAAATAATGAATAGTAATAAGTAAACACAAAACATGGAATAATCAGGAAATACGATCAGATTTTAAGTTAATAAACAACAAACAGTCAAAAGGTACATTGTTTTAAAACCTGTGCTTTATTTTAACAATGATTGAGCCAATAAGTAGTTCAAACCAAATTGTCTAGGGATTTCAAAAATAAATCAAACGTCATTTTTATTATCCAATGCATTGCTATATTCACTTAAAGTGACTTTTTTTCTTACAAAATTAATCATTAAGGGTCGTAAGTACAATGTTGCAATAAATAATCTTACACCTTTCTTAAGATGTTCGAATAAGAGGGCTTACAAGGAGTTGCGAACTTCCGCGACGTTTAACTTAAAATCCAAGATTTGATATGGATTTTGAGAGTAAAGACCGGTTTGTTTGACATAATATAATATTAGAAATGACTTCCCAGATTTAAATATATATGGACTGAAACGTTAATCTTCAATATATTTGCAAAGTGAGACTTTAACATTTCATTTGGACGACGCAACAACGCATTGTTCAGGTATAGAGGTCTAGACCTTTCCGGCTTATTTCAAGCAATTATAAGATGAAATTCTGCACACACAAAGAAATCAATCAAAATAAAACAAATATCGGAACAATGGATCTGTTAGTTGCGAATTTTGCTTCCAAAAGCTGTTTCAAAACTCCTGAAGTATGAACATGTTCAGGTTTAAAATTTGTTGGGTTTTTTTCGAAAGTAAATGTGAACTAAAAACATTTTTTTTCAAGGCCAGAACCAACAAATATATTGACTAAAAATTTGTTTCCTTCAGCAAGGATGTCGCTCTCGAAGGAAGTTTTCTTTGTTTTTACATGTCGAAGAACGTTTTTGTGTCAAGGAAATATTTGCAAATGTTGACGACTTTTACATATAAAACTAATTTAATAAATTCCCAGATGAATTTTATTTAGTCATACTTTTTTAAAAAATCCCGTAATTATGTCGATCACAAAAATAATAATAAAAATAGTAATATAAAAAGAAATAATGATACTAAAGAACTAATAATCATCAAATTTATTTCTATAACGCTATACCCCAAACATACTTCAGCCCAGATTGATGCTTTTAATTTGAAGCCTAAAAGTGTCTTAAAACAGTTACTGGATTTCCGAAAATTGCCGGTTGATTCCGATTTCGATTCCTCAAAATGATCTCATAATTCACGTTGCTGACAAAAGTTGCGTAACGACAACGATCAATGTCTAGCGATAATGTACATTTTAAAGGTGGGCTGCATAAGCTCACGTGACCACTTTAACCGTACGCGCTTTAAAAAAAAATAGTGTCACTTTTCAAAATTCTGAAACAAAAGATACGACGTAATATTGCCCTCGAAGAGACATTTATCTGAACGACTGCGATATTCCGGAAGTAGAAAAAGAATGGGGTGGGGAGGTTCACTAGTAGGACTAAGGGTCTATTTACACTTTTAGGGAGAGATTTAACATCTAGATCTATAAATCAGCTTCATAATCAGGAAAGGATTCTCATTTATCATCTATTACTATTTCGAGTGACACAATGTATCTTGTAAATGTATACAGTCCATGCGATGAAAAGGAGAAAATAATATTTTTGAACTCTTTTGGGTACAATGCATCAAGTAATAAGTTCACATATCAGGAAGTTTGGGACCGGCCGGGATACTAACAGAATTCTACAAAACATTCTGGAAACAAATAAAAAAAAAAACTCATGGGTGCCTTTAATTACAGTTATGAAGAATGTGCGCTATAGCCGTCGCAGAGACAAAGCATTCTGACTTATAATTCACAAAAGCAAAGAGCTGGACAGAGAAAATATTCGGAACTGGAGCATTAACAATATGTAGATTACAAGATATTAGCAAAACGTTTAGTTTTAAGGTTGCAGAAATTAGCGAAGTCTGAAGTGAGTAGTAATAAGTTTTGTTTTATTAAGGGACGTAACATATCGCATTAATTTTTTTTACGTTAAGAACAGTAGATGAAATATCTGAACATATTAGGCAAACAAAGTTAGAAGGAATTGTGCTGTGTATAGATTGAAAAGGCATTTGACACAATATCCACATCCTTTATATTCAATGCATTTGAGAGAATGAGATTTGGCGCTTGTTTTATAAGATGGATTGATATTCTATAAACTGATAGGAAGTGCTGCGGGCAAAACGGAGGATGCTGCTCCGAAGATTTTTTATGACACGTGTGGTTTGGCAAGCGTGCCCTATCTCACCATTGTTATTTACTATAGCTACAGAGTTTTTGTCCCTAAAAACTCTTTCAAGATGATAATATCAAAGGTATTAAGATCCCGCCAACATACAATGGGAAAATACTGCAATACGTGAATGGTACAACATTTTTCCTTAAAGATATAGTTGTAATAAGAGAAGTGCTGTCTTGGGTAAAAGAATTTTACAAAGTCTCTGGTCTTAAACTTAACAAAGAAAAATAAGTATATAGCACTTTCAGCGAATCATAATCCAGTGGGGCCTTTCGAGGCATAAAGAAAACAAACAAATTAAATTACTCGGGATTTTCTTTAGCACGTCTATAAGAACCAAAGACAAGACAGAAAATTTGGGGAAAAAAATAGAATGTTTAGACAAATTGACTAACGACTGGAGTAAAAGAAGTCTATCAATAATAGGAAAAATCCATATAATTGAAGCCTTTGTTATCTCAAAATTATTTTATTCACATTATGCAAAGTAGATTACTTCCCTCGTCCGCAATTAAAGAAATAAACAAGATTAATTTTCATGTTTCAAAGGTAAAAAGAAGAACGCTCTCCCTACATTCATGGGGGGCAAAAATGAGAGACGTCGGGAAAAATTGCTTGATAGTGTAAGGTGTCTATTATCTTGAAAAGTGGAGAGATGGAAAGCTCTTCCCCTATATTTCCTGAACAAGGTAGGCAGCGTTGGTGCTTTTCTAAGTCCTATAACTCCAAGGATACCATTTATATTTGATCAATATCGAGTTATGGAGAGAATCACTAAAGTTATGGCTTAAATATTTTCACATTGATAATGCTGCTTATCCGTTTTATTATCATTCTTTGTACAATAACTCTGTGATAAGGTAAATATTTCTAGGATCACCTATTAACAAGGGGGGTTATATAATATAAAAATTATAACCCCCTTATTATGTAAAAGATTAATGGGCAACGCTTAACATTGTCTTATTCGAAGATTTTATTAGTTGATTTGGAAATCACTCAAGAGCTCTTTTAGATTATATTGCTATTTCAAACGCATTAAAAAATAATAATAAAGAAATAACGAGGGGGGGCTAAAATGAGAGACATCGGGAAAGTAAAATGCAGCAGTCTTTTTTGCTTGATAATGTAAGGTGTCTATTATCTTGAAAAGTGGAGAGATGGAAAGCTCTTCCCCTATATTTCCTTAACAAGGTAGGCGGCGCTGCTGCTTTTCTAAGTCATATAACCCCTACGGATTACAAAGGATACAATTTGATCAATAGCGAGTTCTGGTGAGAATCACTAAAGTTATGGCTTAAACATTTTCACAGCGCTAATGCTGCTTACCCGATTTATTATCAACCTTTGTACTAAACTCCGTGATAAGGTACAAAGGTAAATGTTTCTAGAATCACCTATTAACAAGGGGGTTATATATGTAAAAGATTAAGGGCAAAGTTTAACATTGTCTTATTCGAAGATTTTATCAGTCGATTTGGAAAGCACTCAAGAGCTCTTAGATTATAATGCATTAAAAATAATAACAAAGAAATAACGGATTTTCGTAACGCAGTGTATGATTTTACACCTCAATTTTTGCTGAAGGATAATGGCTAAACTAAGCAGAAAACAGCTATATGAGATGACACAGACTATTGAAGAACTTTTCATAAATAATTTACGGGCAAAAAAGTATGGGGTAAGTTTAAAGGAGGGTTACTGGACTGTAGCACCGGAATGCATGGCAGAGACTCTTGGGAGTAACCCAGTGGAAGGTTCTTCATAACATCTGGCCGATCAGTATTCTGTTTAAAAGAATGGTTATCAGGGAATCAGAAAATTGCTATTGGCGTGGAAATAAAGACCACATACGCGGAACACTTCTTTTTTCATGCAGAACTGAGAACGCCATGGCAATACATAGATGTAAGTTCATCTTGGAACTCGGTTGCAGTTGGGTGAAAAATCAGTTATGCTGGGGATAATAAATAGAGATGGGAGGAGTAATAACCATATAAAAAAAAGATAGATCAATTTTAATAAGGAAGCTTACCATATCTAAATATAAATATGGAGCAGCTTTACTGAGAGAATTCACTTTCGATCAAGAAGCTGCCCACAGGAAATCCTGAAAAAAAAAACAACAATAAATAACAAACAAACATAGTTTTAAAAAAAAGACAAAAAATGTCTAGACGAAAAGAAACTTCTATGTACTGGGAAAGCAAGATGATTTTTAAAAACTAAAAAAAAAATGTTTTTAAAGAAGAAAAAAAAACAGGAAATGACAAAAGAGAAAAAACAGGAAAAGTTTGCAAAGGTCAAACAAAATTAAACACCGCTAAAAAGAGTAGGTTTATCATTTTTTTCAAGTTTTCTCTCTTCTGATAACACCTACTACTACTACTACTACTACTACTACTACTACTACTACTACTACTACTACTACTACTACTACTACTACTACTACTACTACTACTACTACTACTACTACTACTACTACTACTACTACTACTACTACTACTACTACTCCTACTACTTCTACACATGTTTGCTCTTTTAAACTAATCTGCCAACGTTACGAAAAGTTTACATTTTGCACGCTTCTTTTTATACCTTTTAAATAGCTAATATAACTTTTGTAGGCGTTTTGGGCTTGCAGCTCTTTTTTGTTAGATAAAATCAGGGACACTAGATTTCATGACACTTTTTACCAACAGATTTCAGTGTATTATTTCTACGAAGAGAAATACATGCTTTAGAAAAATATCATCATACCATGGTTTTACCAAATGAATGAATTATATTGATTTTTCTATAAAAAGATTTTCGTCTATCCGTTGACTATCGGTCTATGCTTTCAGGTTTTTTCTGTTTGTTTTTGTTTTGTTTTTTTTTGTTTTGTTTTTTTGTTTTGTTTTTTTTATTGGTGCATGTTAATAACTAAATTATTTACTCTGCCTTACATCTGGCCCCAAAGCTAACGTCTGACAAGATAGTTTACCTGCTACCACACATAGACAGGGTGGGGATACCATGACACCGACCCAACCGAAGTCGGACCTTGTACGAAAGCTGATGTTCTACCCCAGCGCCACCATGCCAATCCTCCCAGCCCCTTCCTTATCCAGAGGTGCGGTGACCTCACCAATTTTAATTGTTCGAAAATCACAGTTATCTGAGACTGTGGAAACCTTTGACTAATAAAAGATTTATAAGATCCACCACAATCAAGTTCAACCCATGGTGTATCTGACTGGGGAAATAATACTAAAATTTTTCTTGCCTCGATCATGCCTGTTAAACAACTGGTTCTAAAAAAAAGTGTTTGTCTCAACCAAGAAAATAATATAAGGATCAAACAGTGTTGGATAACTCACTGAGGGGTAATGACTTTCTACGAGTTAGCGAATACCGGTATTGACATAATGTCCTACATGCATCTTTTACGCAATCGTGCATCTTGAATAAACTTTTTAGGCTGATAGTAATTCACTAATTGTTGTATTACTAGATCATTCATCGGAAGACGGTTGGTTTTACGAGCAGAAGGTCTCAGGTACGAATCCAGAAAATTTCTGTTTGCCGAAAAGAGCGATTATTTGAGTAACCCAGAACGATAACTAACGAAAGAACACAGCGAGAAAAGAAACCCCTATCAATGTTCGCATCAATTAAACACAACAGCAAAGAATGGTGAACCATGATCGCAGTTGTCTGTAACCAGATTTGCCCCACTCCTGTAGACGGATCCCCATGCGATCGTCTGAAAATGTACGTGCTGCCGCGACAAGGCAAAGAAAAGCCGGCTACATTATACTAACACCGACCCAAAAAGTAGGGAGCGAGATCCGACAAATTTCGACCGTGGGCTCAAACCGGGTGCCTCCAAATGCTGTGGGTCCGATGCTCTATTACTTGCAAGTTTCAACCCAATCTCAGAGAATCAGAATAATTATTATGTTCTGCGAATACCTCTTTTACCTTCATTGAGACTGACTCCTCTGACTCCTCTTTAATGGTCAATGCAGGATAATTATGTCAACCGACTCAAGACCCCCCCTCCTCTCTCTGAGATTTTGTCTGACTTCATCGTCTCCTACTAACCGTGCTTCTAGTTCTGAATGTCCCATAGATTTATAAATCTATGTCCTCATCCATCCACTCGTTTATTCATCTTCAGCTTATGGAGGTGAAAAGGCTTATCCATCTAGTAACTGTGACAGCGTTATTTCCCTTTTCCCACGACGACACGGTCGTGTGTTGATAGTTTAGCCGGCAGAATCGAGGAGTAAAACCTTTTTTGTGAAAGAATTGTTGTCACTTGAACACATTCTGAATAAAAATGAATGTACCGGTTTTTATTGACATACCTGTTCCACACCAGGTTTGTATACCATTTATTAACTCAATTAGAACGTTTTTTGAACCATTCAATTCGTATCATGACCAATTTTCGATAGTCATTCTGCACTAGGGTAGAATGCACTTGTAAACATGACGTAGGTTGCGCCTTGCCGTAAGCCTTAAATTATTCTTATTTTGCTACGACGAGACGTAAGCTACATCTTGTTTATGCATGCCACCCAATATCTAGATCTAGCCGCTTTTTTTTTTTACTTAGAGACAGGAGAGCCTATACCTTCCTCCCTCCAAGTCGTAGATACATGCAGTAGGGCAGTGATGCAAAAAGCAAAAAGGATCAAATAAAAGTTGCTTGTTTTTTAATTAAAAAGATGTGATTTCGTCATTGGCCTTGGAACATGTAGATCTAGATCGGCACTCCTTGAGTTGTGTGGTCCCTAGCCTATGGGCAATCAAATGGGTGGGTTGGTACGATTTGAGGAGCGAGTGGGAAAGATTTGATTACATCTGAGTCAGTCAACCTGTGGAGAGAGAGAAAGACAGACAGACAGATTGACAGAACAAGCGAGTTCGAGAGATAGAGATCAATAGAGTTTCAATTGCTAAACATTTCAATTTTATATGATTCTGTATGTTTGTCCACACCCCCCTTCCCTACCCGCATTGAACACATGTTCAAATAAACAATATTTGAATGCAATCAAATCGCTTCCTGTCTTTTGAGTCAAACAAGTCATGCCAATACAAGTTATAAAAAAATAATAACAAAAAGCCAAGAAGGATAGCTGGCAAGTATTTTATTAAATTTTATTAGAAAAAAAATGACAACTTAAAGACATGAAGTAGATCTACAGCTGGCAGGCATTTTTTTATTTTTTAAATTTATACAATCGAATCCCACTAGCCCACCCATGTGATCGCCCACATGCTAGAGACTACGAAACTCAAGGAGTGCCTCTGGATCTGTCGCATGTTATTTGCCAATCAGTGGGATCTTCAGCTGGCATAAAACCATTTGACGATCCGTAGAAAGTGTGACTGTTATCCAAAAATGAATAGAGCTGGGCGATCTTAACCCTTAAAGCGTTAGTGACTTAAGTTTAACTTCCATTTTGAAAAAGAGGATGACACAAGTGTTGCTTATTTTAAAATTTTTTGTTGCAGACTCTGGAGTTGAGAACTTTTTTAAAATCACTTGGAGCAGAGATTGCAGAGGAGAATGCTGAGTCAGGTCTTTGCACCGATTTGAAAAACATTATTGAAGCCAGTAAACTGTGCTGGAATCTAAACAATGATGCAGGTGAGCTTTGTCTGGAAGTTAAATCTAGTAAGATATTCTTAGCTTTTTTGTTTTAAGGAGTCTTCATTTCACTAATTAATTTGTGTAGTTAAAAACTTTCTCTCTTTTTTTTTTTTTCCCACAGCTCCTCCACATATAAGCATGTAGATTTCACATATATATCTTGTCATTTTTTCTATCCTGTCGATTCCCTCAGATGTTGAGATGGTCTTCAATGGAATCATCTCTCTCCTCCTGTTGGTGCCAGCAGCTGATGCAGAAAGTGTTGTTACACTTTTCTGTGAAAAAGTTGGAAAAGTTCCAGATGGAGACAAAAGAGCAGCTCTTAGGTTACGAATGTAAGAGATTTCATTTCAGTGTGATTATGTAGAATAGCAAAATAATGATAAATATATTTTCACTCAGGGCCATAAACAGTGATTTTGGCAGTTGTTTTTTAGATGTTTGTGTTTGTTTTTATGTCCTTTTATTTGGGATTGTTTATGTCTTACCATTTCCATGCTCAGCCTTTGTAACTATGGATTTTTATTATATGATTATGAATGAAACAGCTACCCTGTTTTGTTTATGTGAGGATGAATCACCCATGTTTCGAAAATTTGAACTACAGAAGTGTCTAATCTCATTTTTTTTCAACATCACTATGTATTAGTAGATTTTATCCTTTAGTAGAATTAATACATAAGGCATATCTAAATGATAATTTTGTTGCATCTATCAAGTGAAGACCAAGAAAATGTTAATGAATTTATGAATTATATTTTATTCACAAGTTGTTCATGCACATTTAAGGGGAAGAGGGTGGTAGCCCTAGGGCAGAAAATCAGCTTTTAACACATGAGGTCTGTGGTTCAATAGCCGCTTTGGCGACTCCTACTGGTTGTTTCAGTGTCAGTTTAATGGTACTAACTGAGACAGGAGTCCAGGTCTCCCGGTAATGTCTCTGTGGCTGCATGTAAACTTTTGAGAAGTTAATCTTGGGGCTCATCCACAGTATGACCTATATAGTGCTGATTTTGGAGGCTAAGCAACTACACTTACTTACGTATGCACATTTAAAGTTGAAATTTTTTTTCTTTACACCGACTTCGGTTCAAGCATATTGCAGTTCTTTATGCACATGAATACAAACCATCCTCTTGAAATGACAGGTTGAGCACATTGTTCTATGGACTAGAGGCGGGCACCAGCCTGCGCTATGTGGTGCTGTGCAGTTTGGTGCGCCTGGCAGGTCACCATGACCTACTCTCCATGGTACCGGTAGACCTTGACCAGGTAAAGTAACTATTTTTGCTCTTGGTGTAGGATTTAATTAGTGTAATTAGGCAGTTGCTCTTTGTACGCTAAATTTGCTATCCTTTGGTGTGAAGATTTATTAATTTTAGAAAAGGGGGGTTCGAATGATTTTTGCTCTTATTATTTTAATGATAAAGACTCATCATGGCTAATGTCAAATTAATCAAAGAGGTTTCTGGATTTTGTTTGTGTATGACAGCAGGCCCTTCTTGATTCAGTCAATTTTTTAAATCTTAGATTAAGCAAAATTGAATACCCTTTTTTGATAGCTCTGATCAAATTTCAACTCACTGTTGCAAATGGGATTCTTCAAAAATTTAGTGTCACATAGTATTAGAGGCAGCACTTTGCGGGTAAAAAATGTCTCCCCTTATAATTGTTCAAGTTTATCATTATGAGCAGGAGGGTTGAATATAAGTGGGACTTGCAATCAGTACAATGTAAAAGGGGAGTTTTGATTTTCAATAGCTGCTATCTTTAAGCATCATATCTGCATTGAACTGATAATAAGTATATTATTTCATGGAGGTATTTAGTATATAAAGCTAAATATATTTTCTTTTGGTTTGGCATCTGATTGGATGATGAAATCATAATTTAAAGTTAAAACAAAAACTTCAAATATTTAAGAAGGAAGGTTAGGAGTTAGTAAGAGATGATCATAATGATCCCACAACAAAGAAGATAAGATAATATTATAAGCCTTTATCATCCCATATGGAAAATTTCCATGGTCGTACATAATTTTCAATTTTACTACATCAATATCTATGTGAAAAATGATACCAGTTTTACATTAGAAAAAAACATACCTTTTCACGTATATAAATGATGTATGTAAAAGCATACACATACCCCTACAAACTTAAGTCCACGAAGTATGGCAGTTTTGTAGCAATCTGATTAATCTGTTACTTCTTTGTGACGTTTCACATGAAGAAGGTGGTTTATGTCTGATATACATTTTGCTTTATTCATTACTTGTAAAACATGCACGTCCTTGAAATCGCAGCCAATGATTTGGCAAGCTTTCTTTCTAATTTTGTCTACTCTTTGAGAGTGGGTTTTTGATGATAGGTTTCCTCCAAAATATATTAAACTTTGGATACGGGAGACATAACATTTTTCGTGATATTGTAGTTGACATTGAAAGGCTTCAAGAAGATCCTGTGTCAAACACGCATTTTGCCAATCATCGTCGTCTGGTTTGCAATTTTGAATCTATCTAGATTTAGTCTGCCTTAACTGTTGTCAGGTCTCTCTCTCTCTCTCTCACTTTCTCTTCACAAATAAAACTTTTTCTTCATCTTCTCGAATCTCATTTTTTCTCTCCACATATTTAAATTCAAACTTCTCTCCCTCCCTCCCAAGATCCGGCATAATGATGGGCGCAAATAAGTTGAGACCATTCGGTTAGGGCTCACGTGCAGGTCTACATGCCTCATTCCATGCTTTTAAATATAACTTCATTGGTATTTCTGATGGTCATTTAATTTGCTTAGAGTACACAAATACCATGTTTTTCTGCGGCACATAGTTGGTGTTCAGGAAATATGGACCTCAAATTTTAGTGGAAAAACGAGGAAAATTGTTTTTCAAACCCACTTCTAGCTCGGTAATTAGCTCAATAGATCACCTGCCTACGGCAGCCTTATTTACCTTTTTATAAGTGCCTCTTTTGTCAGTGTTAATATGATTTAAAATGAAATAAATTATTAAATTAAAGCCTTTCTGTTTAACAGCACAACATTTTCCAAATCCTGAATGGCAATAGAGTATCAGCACTTAGGCCCTTACTTCTTGACATCATTGGTTTTGATTAAAAGAGGGAAATGCAATGCTTTTTTTTTTTTTTCAATAAAAGTCAATTGCTCACATCTTAAGTACTTGTTTATATAATTATGAACTATCATTTATTTTATTAAATTCCATTTTCAAGATTTAACACATTTTATATGTTCAATTTACGAATTTACATTTATAATTAACCAACCAGGATGACTGAAAAAGCGTATTCATGCTTCTAGTCACATAATCCTTTTAAAGTCTTTTAGTGCGTTAAATAGAAAACTACTAAATCCCAGTTCTAATTTTCTTGTTTGAATGAAGTGCTTTATATATTATGGAAAAAAAAAAATTATATGTTTAACAAATTAGCGTATATTTCATTTTCGAACTCGGGCACTGGAAAAACTGTTAATAGACTTCTATTCTTTTTTATAGATCTATATCTAAAATACTACACCTACACCTTAATATTTGTTAAATCTTGTCTCTCCCTGCTTCCTTTCTTCGTTTGAGCTGGGAAAAGCACTTTTGAATGTGAATATGTAAATAACTAAAAAAATACTGCTGCTTTTTTTTTTTTCTTGCATTCTAAGATCATTTATGCATGAAGACTGATTATAGTGGTTGTTTTCTTTTTTGTAGAAAACGCAAGGGAGGCATAAAGCTAGATGCCAAAGATGAAGAACAGACATCAGAAGAGATTAAAAAGAGAGACAGTGAAGAAACTGCTGAGGAAGAAAAAAGGAAAAAGGAACTGGCAGAGCAAGCAGCTGTGGAGGAGCAGGAGAAACAGAAAGAGAAAGAAAAAAAGCGAGCAGATGATTTGTGGTCAAGCTTCTTATCGGATGTGAAACCTGCTTCACGAAAAGTCAACACTCCTGCCTCATCAGGCTTGGGATCACTTACTACGCAGGTTGAAATTGTGGATATTTTGAACTTAATGAAAATAAATATATTCAAAATAATTGTGCTATACGGCGATTTAAAAGATCCATATGTAGGATTATCACAGTTAAATTCTATTACACACCCATGTCCTTCAGATACCTCAGTAGGCGCTGAGGTCTAACATAAGTAAATAACTATGCTCTCTAATGTTTTGGAAGCAAGTTGCATATTTCTTTCCCTGTGAAAAAGTGGACAGTCAACTAAAATATGACCTAGGGATAATATTGACATCTTCAGGTATGACACTGTGGAGGCTCTTCACCTCTCAGTAGCAAGGCATGGGTAAGATGAGAATGTCCGAGTACCACCTGATCTCTTCTTCTAGCCTGAGACACTCCCGCTCAGTGACCTAAATGTGGTTGAAAACAATGTAGTTTGATGTTGGTCACTCAGGTTATTCCATCTCACCTTCCAGTTGTCTCTTATAAACTTACGAGTATGTATGATTGGCTTTGCATCAGATGCAGGCATCTGCACCTCCCACATTCCATGGGACAAAGGGACAAATAAATGGTCAAGAACATATATACAGGGGGCATTTGATTAAATTAAATTTAAAGCACTCAAAATCCAAATTCTCTGTTGTAAATAGGATTCTTCAAAAATTTACTGTCACATAGTATTCGAGGCAACACTTTGCGGGTAAAAATGTCTCCCCTTATAATTGTTAAAGTTTATCATTATGAGCAGGTGGGTTGAATATAAGTGGGACTTGCAATCAGTGCAATGTAAAAGGGGAGTTTTGATTTTCAATATCTGCTATCTTTAAGCATCATATCTGCTACTAGCCCCGTAATTAGCTCAATAGATCACCTGCCTTATTTACTCTTTTATTAGTGCCTCTTTTGTCAGTGTTACCATGAGACTAGATAATTGAACTGTATGTGACCCTTCTCTCCAGATCAAACAGTGGATCATTCAATGGAGCATTAGCCCAGCAAAGACACAAGTGCTCTACAGGACTCTACACGACTCACTCATCGCTTGTAACATGAGGTTTGGAAACAGTTCTTTAACTAGCTGGGTTAACCTTCAACGGTTCTGTAACCGGCAGATATCTAGTTCTATACTTGAATAGTGAGAAGAATCTGAAATCCCACGATTTGTGAACTTGTAATAATGACGATGTGTTGGTTTAGTCAAGTTTTTGTTTTGTTTGTGTTTGTTTTATATATGAAGTCTCACAATCAATTCTGATTTGATTGCTCAACCACATACTATTTCTGTCATCACTCATGTGAAGAAAATCTGATTTTGTTTTGCTGTGACTTTTTGTTTTAACCTTTTTTGTTGTTGTTGCTGTATACATGTTATTTACAGAGGGATCAATTTGTTTATTCTCTAAATCTCCTTTTTCAAAAAAAAAAAAAAAAAAAAAAAAAGCTTAATATCATTTTGAAATGGGACATTTAATCTGGGTGAGTGACATACTTAGTGAAGATTTCAGATCAGATGAGACCAAAATTCGTTGTGCTGGCGTCACTGAACTAGAAGTTTAGTAATTTTGCTAGGAGCTAACTACAATTTTAGATCATCATTTGCTAGGCTGAAAGAATCTCTTTTGAGTTTACATCATAAAGTCACTACATAAGTGAAAGCACAATGAGCCCTTTAGAACAGTGGCGGGACTCTAATAATATGATGTAACATGAAACTGTCTGGGCATCCAAGGTGAGCAGATTTCTTTGTCTGTCTGCCATTTCAACCCAGTAACATCATTTATTTACTCTGTTGTATTTTGTTTTGCTGTTGTTTTTTCGTGAGGGAGGGGGATGCATGTCTGAGCCTTATTTTCTATTATGCATATTAACTTACTTTTGATGTTGGTGCGTAATATTGTTCAAAGAGAATCTGAAATCATAGGATTTGTGTAGTTGTAATAATGATGATGTGTTGGTTTAATCAAATTTTTACAATTTTTCTTATGAAGGTCTCACAATCAATTCTGAGTTGATCGCTCAAACACATAATTTTATCTGTCATCACTCAATGCGTAGAAAATCTGATTTTATTTTGTTTTAACCTTTTTTGTTATTTACAGAGGGGTCCATTTAATTGTTTTTTTTTTCTTCTAAATATCCTTTTTTTTTAAAGCTATAAATTTCATTCTTCTAAATATCATTTTTAGATGGGGAGGAAATGGGACATTTGATTTTGTTGGTTGACATACTTACTGAAGATTTCAGATCAGATGAGACCAAAATTCGTTGTGCTGGCGTCACTAAACTAGAATTTGTACTAAATTTGCTAGGAGCTAACTATAATTTTAGATCATCATTTGCTAGGCTGAAATGAATATCTGTTGAGTTTACATCATAAAGTCACTTCATAAGTGAAAGCACATTGAGCCCTTTAGAACAGTGGTGGGACTCTAATAAAATGATGTAACATGAAGCTGTCTGGGCATCCAAGGTGAGCAGATTTCATTGTCTGTCTGCCATTTCAACCCAGTAACATCATTTATTTACTCTGTTCTATTTTGTTTTGCTGTTCAGTTATGTTTTTGTTCTTTTGCGTGTCTGAGCCTCATTTTCTGTTATGCATATGAATTTACTTTTGATGTCGGCGTATAATATGGTTCCAAGTTTAAGTCTTACACATTTGGCTTGTGCTCTATTGATCCATGTTAATAAAGTATTTTTGATGAATAAGATTTTTTTTTTTAATGGAGTCTGTATCTGTAACATCAAATTGTGGTTTCTTTCAGAGAGCTGGCCACCAAAGTGATGATTGAGCTGCTGGGGACTTACACAGAGGACAATGCGTCTCAGGCCAGGGAAGACGCACACAAGTGCATCGTGACATGCCTGGCAGACCCCAACACATTTCTCATGGACCACCTACTCTCTCTGAAGCCAGTCAAGTTCCTCGAGGGAGAGCTCATCCATGATGTAAGTGTCACGATAAACTGCTCTTATGTTGCAAAGTCTTCTGAACAATTTTTCCTTTTCTAAGATTACCACATTATCTTTATGATAGTCTTCACCATATGATCAACCTCCTTCTGTGTCTTGTCTTATATTACTGAAATGTCATTCCTCAGCTTCAGCTATACATTTGTGTTTTGCATTATATATTTCATGCATACCTTTTCATATTAAAAATTCACAATGAAAGTAAAAAGATATTTATTCTCTTTCTTTTCTTTTCTCCCACCTTCAGCTTTTGACGATATTTGTGTCTGGGAAACTAAATCAATATCAACAGTTTTACAAAAATAACAAAGATTTCATCACGTCATTAGGTAAGTCTAAAAAAAAGACACTTTTTTTTTTGTTTTGTTTTTTTTGTCCAGTAAGTCTTGTATTGTTAACCATTGAAGAAATGTAGGTTCTTGCCCTCTTTCAGCAAACTTAATCACTTATAATTATTAGGATTTTTAGACTTATTTGAATCCATGTAAGTCAGAATATTGAATAAATTTAGGCTATGGCATCAACTAAAAGGACCTATCAGCTTTTTAAGATAAAGAGTAACTATTGCTCAAAACCTTTTGATTTTCATATGCACATTCAAATATTTGTTTCTTTATGAGGTATCGACATCCGAGATTGGTACAGGCGCTCTGTGCATTTCTTGCCGTGGACTTGATTAAGCTTTTAAATTGTTTCTTTTGCTTTGGTCAGCCCTTAGGCTTGGTTCACACAATCATGTCATGTTGCCTCTTGTATTTCCTGGGCAGGTGCTTCTCACGAAGAAAACATGCGCAAGATGAGGCTTCTCACCTTCATGCAGATGTGTGAGAACCGCACAGAGATGGACTTTAGCCTCATCCAAGAAGAGATGCAACTAGAAAAGGATCAGGTGGAGGAGTTTGTCATTGATGGTGAGATTATCTCCAACGGTCTTTAAGTGGTGACGTAATATTCAATGTAAAAGAAATTGAAAAGGGTGGCGAAAGTACACTGTTCCATTCGCTTGAGTTTTGAGCAATATGTAATGCAGCGATGTGGATTTTCTGTAAATGTACGGCTTTTCAGTAATAAAAAAAGTTGGCATGTTAAAACTTAGTAAATGTCTGTGAAGGGGTTGTGTTTTGTGATTCAGTATGTTATGCTGCTTTACGGGAAATGTTCAGTAAAACAACAAGGATTCAGTTAACGTTACTGATAATAGCTAATAGCAGATGCACCTGACAGGTCAGCAGAAAACGATGTATAAATAGAGGGGAAAGAAGAATTTATCTATTATTTGTTTATGCTGTATTTGTCAACGGTTTACTTATCTTTCAAGGGACAGTTAAATGGACACAGAATGCACAATAGATCAAAGATACTGGTCTGTATAGTATATATGGCCTTTGGGGAATTTGTATTAGGACATATGTGCATATTAATCCATGCTATATTTGTCAACGGTTTACTTATCTTTCAAGGGACAGTTAAAAGAACACAGAATGCACAACAGATCAAAGATACTGGTTTGTAGAGCATATATGGCCTTTGGGGAGTCTGTATTAGGACATTACAGTACAAATTTTGCATATTGAACAAAATCTATCTAAAACATAGCTTCTGCACTCCTGCAATTTGAACGGAGCATTTTCTACCCTGTAGATCCCTGTGGTCTACACTGCATTCTGTAGTTGTCTGCGAGCCTTGTTAGTCATTGGTCCATCCATAGATCTTTCTATGCCACTGATGGTGTTTCAAAGTTTTAGAAGATACAGTAAAAATCTGGTATAACGAGAACTCCCGGATCAGATGCCTTCTCTCGTTATTGCAGAGTTCTCGTTATTCCACTAGTAAAGTGAAATAATAAAATATTTAATACCTTGAACTAAAATATACTGAGTTACATCCCCTGGTTCTGATAACGTGATGCGTGACTTGGCCACGGCATCAATGGAGATCGACAGTGGTGTTCTTTCTTTTCTTTATTTTTGTTTTTTGGGGGGTTTTTTTTTTTTTTTTTTTGCTTCAGATTTTATTTCTTTTTCATGGGGGTGGGGTCATTGTAATGCCTGTTTTAAACCGCCCACACCTTTCGTGTGCTTGGAATTAGACAGACGAAGTGTCAATTTGTGGTAAAAAAATGATGTTATCTTCTTTTGTTTGAGGCTGTTGGAGGCAATGTTTTGAATTTGTGATTTATAGCCATCAAGTCCAGGGATCTGCACACTGTAACAATCAAAACTTGACTGACTGACAACTCTATCACTCAGTGGTCAGCTAGGCCTATACCATCGCACAGCACACAGCGTGCTATGTGGTGGTTGGATGGGCTAGGCGGCCTAGGCCATGTGCATACTGCCGGTGGTGGGGAAGGGTAGTAACAAAGACATGCATCCTACTGCGGCCTGCTGCTTGTTGGTTATTGTTTCTTAGCTTAGGCCTAGTGTGCGTGTGTGCAGAGAGTGGAATGTGCGTGCCAGCCTCTCGCTATAGGCCTAGTGTGCGTGTGTGCACAGAGTAAGAGGTGTGTGCCAGCCTCTCCCTTCCTACACTAGCAATGCGATGGGTGACGCAGTTTAGTAGCCTATTGACTCCCAATCTTCATTCGTGGTCTTTGTCATTTGCGAAAAAACGTCTGCGAAAAGGGCCTTAGTACCATGATTTTATTTGGTAACGAGGGTCGGCGATCTCTCGCTATTACAGAGTTCACTCTCCATTTTGTTCTCGTTATTCCAGAATCGTAGTTACAAAGCTAAAGAAGGGAGAAAAACGGGGATTGAGAAAAAGTCTCGTTATTACCGAGTTCTCGTTGTTTCAGTTGTCGTTAGTAGTGTACTCCACTGTAGTTGTTGAGTTATGTTTTATTATAGCTGTGGGAACGCTAGGATTGGGACTGGAAGAGTAGGGTCTAAGCTCATCCTTGTGTTCTTCCATCTCTCAGTCCAGATCAGCTGGGGCTGAAACCCTGTCTTTGTTCATAATCATTGTGCAGACATGGTCTGTCATCATTGGATCCCCACAGAATAACCTACTGTTTGACCTCTCTCCTCCATAATAAATACATTTTTTGCCTGGAGACTTTAAAAGTAGAAGTTTACATTTTTTTTTCTTGGTTTCAGTACTGAAGACCAAGGCTGTTCGAGCCAGGATAGACCAGATTCAGGAGAAAGTGATCATCAGCTCGACAACTTTCCGTACTTTCAACAAACATCATTGGCAGGTGAGCCTGGAAGTTTTTATTATTTTTGCACATTTACCAAAGGCTCTGAAATCCAAACAAGTTTCTGAAAGTTAATGAAAGCTTTTGTTCTGGAATTGCGTATAAATAGCCAGCGCACCTCGTGTAAATTTAATTTTTCTCGAAGTCTAATTTTTGTAACTGCAGAAGTCTTTCAAATTACAAAGGAATGTGAAATAACTGTAAAAGATTTTTTAGTTAGATGCAGGATAAGGCAAGGATTAAATAATGTACCACTATTAAAATGGATTAACAATTTTAGTAGCTTATTTGGATTGAATTAGTCTTCGTAAAACTTTTGTTCTTGTAATTAATGGACTTTGTCAGTCATCCTATTGAAATGTTCAATTATGTCACCTTTCTTTAGGAATGGACTAAAGCTAACTTCACTCCTTTTTACATTTATTCAATAGAAAGCCAGGTGTTTACAATCTGTTGTTTTAGTCGGCAATATGATGCTGAGTTTCTCAAGTTAAATCAGCTCTCATTGGTTGTCAATATAAACCTGAGCACTGAACAAGGATGCAGTGATTAAAAAACTTCATTCAAAGCTGGCACCATTAATAGGCATTGCAAAAGTACTATCTCTCATTCTCAAGCAGTATTCAATGCCAAAGAAGAAATGGGGTTGGGAGAAGGTTGCCCTAGAAAATCAACTTAAAACTGGCATAATTGCTAGTTATCAAATAAATTAAAGCAGATGTCTTTATTTCTAACACTTGTGAGGTTTTGTTATGTCTCTTTCTCTCATTCAAATCCTCTATCAATTCGCAGTATAAGGTTCCATGGTATAATCTATGACAGAGAGTTTGTCAATGTGTCATAAAAAATATCGGGCCTCTTTTAAAGTCTGAGGGACTTAGGTTTTTGGACATTCTGAAGCTGTTGAAAAATTCTTCATGACATAATGTATCTAATATTTCCTATATTTTGTTTTTCCTTCCCTGCAGGTTATCAGACAGCACCTCTCTGACTGGCTACAGAATCTGAATAGTCTTGATGTGAATTTCCAGAGTGTATCTCTCATACAGTCCCAAGTTCAGCAGCAATAGTTTTTAACTTTTTTTTTTTTCTCTCTCTCTCTATCTCTCTCACTCACTCCGAAAAAAAATAAAAAAAGAAAGAGGGTTGTGGGATGTTTTATCAAAATTTTGAAAAGTTAAGAAAGAATCTTATGGTTCAAGTCGTAATTTGTTCCGGTTCAAACATCTTTTTTGTGGTGTTGTCTTTGGTGAAAAGATCAAAAGCTTTTTGAACTGCCAACAGAGTAACAAAGAAATGTTCTTGACTTTTTTTGTTCCTATAAATATGATTACTCTTGTGTCTTGGAACTGCATCTGGTACAGTGTCATTGTATTTATTATTTGAATTATGTAAATAGATCAATAAATTTAAGAATACAGCAGGAATCAATTTTGGCCTTGTTGTTGATATAATTTTTGTAGTCCTTTTTGTTGTTTTTATGTGCATTCTTTTTCAATGCTTAAGGTTTTGGTATCTTAAGTAATACTGGGCATGGGTTCCTTGACTTTTTTAAAGGTACAAAATGATATTTAGAAGATATTATTCAAAGACAAAGGGCAGAGTTACTGGGTACTTTTGTTCTTGGTCGATGGTAATTTATACTTTTTATTATTGCAGCGGCACTTTTGTAAAATGATCGGATTATAGGATGCGTGGATGGTTTTACAAAATTTTATAACAACTGGCAGTTTCAGAGTTTTCAGGACGTTTCTGTGCTGTAAAAAAAAACAACAATCTTGCAAGAAAAGCTGATCGCTCCCTGTGAAAGGCTGAAAATTCATGATACTACTTTTACTAGTCATCCATAGCAGTGCAATGTGTACAATTAGAGAAAGGAAGGTCACTGTATATTTTTGTTGTTGCTTAGTATTCAGCTACAGTGCTTACCTGATAATTCAATAGTATTCACCTACAGTGCTTACCTGATAATTCAACATCACAGGGACCAGAACTTTAATAAAAAGTCAAAGTATAAGATAATACTAAAGTATTTTATTTAAGAGTGTCAAAGCTGAAGTGGCTTGGCTGCAGTTCTAGATTGGAATCTATAGTGTTCTTTGTGCACCATGCATTGGTTTGTTTACAGTTTAGCCTGTGCAGAGATTATTAAATTATCAGTCTAATGCAGACCCGACCATCTTTTCATATAATATTTAAAAAATTAGTATTAACCCTAATCATTGGTCGGGGGTAATTTCTGACCTCAAGGGGTCAGTTATTCTGTGTTACTATACTTGTAGTGGGAATTTATCTTTGAAACTATCATTGTGTTCCTGTCATTCACATCTCCAAATGATTCTGTCTGACTAGCAGGAAAGGGCTTAATAACATATTGACCATCAATATCTAAACATGTATTTTTTTGAAAAACGGGGAACGTTTTCTACCCCTAATCTTAAAAGAAGTAAAAAAAATGATTACTTCTAACAGTATGTTATTAATCATTAGAAAATTTTCTTCCACTTCCTTGTGAAAGTGGGAACTAACTGAAAACAAAGATTACGAAAGTTTGGTTCATGAAATCGGTGGTAATAAAATCATGATGAAGGTCTGAAGTAAACACTAAATCATTAAACGAGGCCGAAATATACCTTGACATACAGATGCGCATATATTGGTTTTTCTTCTCTACCGAACGTGGAGTCTTGCGCATATATTGGTTTTTCTTCTCTACCGAACGTGGAGTCAAAATTTACCCCCCAATTGTACAAATAGGAATGCATCATTTTTTTCACTGTACAGCACATTGGGTCGATTAGTACCCCTGACATACGGTTAAGGTGGAAAAACATGATGTACGATTTGGGTTAATGTCATATTGGGTTGGAAACGTGTCCAAATAAAGGAAATGAAACAATAAATTGTCAAATTAAGCACCAATAATGAAATATGCGAAAAGTTAAGAGAAATTTTGAATTATCACATTTTGAAATTAAGTGGAGTGCACTGTGCATGTGTATTTACGAATCCTCCTGGTTGTAAGTTTTAACTGCTGGTCAACTCAAACTAATCACATTTTGAGATTCCCAATGTATGCACCAGGGCATTGTAGTTTACCTAGTGTTAGGCATAAATGGATGAATTTTACAAAATGGCACAAACTTTTTTGTTCCATCAACCAATGCGATAAAATCGCAGCTGTTTTCATGTTGCCAGATTCATGTTAGTACACTGCTAGTATGATGTACGAAGGGAAGAAGAAAATTCTAAACCAAAACTCAGGGCAGTAATATACTTACTTATCATTTATTGATGCCTGTCATTACTTCAACAATTTCTTTATATAAATATTTTACATTTTCGTCATCAAAAATTAAAATAACGTAGCCACAAAATGACTTAAGAAAAGATCTAAAATCTATCAAGACACAATACAGGTAAAGTACAAAAGTCATATCATAGTATCTAACTGCATCCTTAGAAATCCAGAATATAAAAGGCAAAATAATTGTTCTACACTCCAACACAGTGTTGTTCACTCGGCTGATGTTTAGTAAAGCTTAAGTGACAAGTCTCCCTTCTAAAATAATCATAGATATATACAGGTGACTAAAACAATAGTACTACATGTACATTTACAATATAAAATGCATGCTATTCTCTGTGACACACGCATAAAAAAATATACAGATTAAGTAGCACACAAATTAAGAATCATCTCAACAGATAACACAATTTTTCTTTCATACATTTCTCTAGCAATGAATTATATTATCTCTTGCATTTACATGTTAATCATTTACTTTAAAAAGAGCAAAACACTTTTAAATCGCAAAGGCGTTTGCACAAACAAAATGGTGCTGTAATAATTTTTTATTTGACATTCAGTTGAACTTCATATTCCAACAAAAGATTAAGAGCTGTGCTCTCGAGCCTCTATCAAAATGTCAAATTTAAAAGTAAATTTGTTGCATGAATAATCAGTGAGTTTAAAGTTTATGAAACTAAGTGATTCTTCTTCTCGTTCTCCAACATCCAGAGGTGTAATGTTCTTTATTCCTAGTGATTGAAACTGAAGGGAGGGAATGCTTTTTCATGTGGAAAAAAAACCCCAATGAAATTACTCATCAAAGAATAAATCAAATTGCCGTTTACTATTTTAAGCCTGGTACATGTATACAATTCTATTTTTCCTTGCCATGTTGATTACAGGAATTCTTTGGAATCTGTCGTTTCCAAGGTTTGTTTTGTTTCAACCTAACTTAAAAAATCAGTAGCTTTCTTTTGAGCTAAAATTAAGGTAACGCATAAAGATACAAAAAATCTTACCATTAATAGATACTTTCAAGATTGTTTTGGAAAAAACATACAGACAAAGAGCTCAAACTTGTATTTTTGTATTTAAGAATTTTTTTTTAATTAAAACTTTAAGTCATAGCAGGCTTTTGTCACCTCATTAATAGAAAGTTAATTTAAAGTTTAAGAAGATATGATTTGAATGACTATTCTATCACTCCTACGGGACCCTGGTTTAAAATATATTAAGCACATTTTCAATAAAATTAAAAATCTAAAATCAACAATGATAGCTTTTTTTTGTGGTCAGATGAACATAAATTAAAAATGGCGAATCTGTATCTAAAAGGAAAAAAAAAAAAAATCCATCAACAAAAGAAAATCGAAAAAAAGAAATATCGCATACTTTCATTGATCACAAACTAAGAAAAAAACAGTATAAGTAACAAAACCCAGCAATAGGCTCAACAGAAGCAACATAAAAGTTTAAACAGCCAACATATGTAAAGTACTCGTAATTGGAAATACAGTCAAAATAGGAGAAGAGAAAATACAGGGTATCTACATATATTCCAAACCAAAATTTCTATTTATATGCTTTAGACTTTTATCCTTGCTTTGACTGATCTATATACTTTCCGATTCATAAGATGAGAACACTCAAAATCATTATCATAAAAAAAGCCCTCTCTTCCACAAGTCTGTATTAACTTGTAGATTGATAAGCTGTGGCTTACATTTGCTTTACACTTATAAGTTATACTCCATAAATTTCAAAGCAAATTTCACAAGCTATAAAAACATAATCATTAAAGTAGAGATAAACTTTTTGTGAAAAAAAATGTGTTAAGAAATAATTAAAACTTTAAAGTTATACTGTAATATCGTATGTAAAAAATACAAAAGTAAAAACTTCTGAAATTCGGTTCCATAAAAAGAGGTTTTTTTTTTTAAATGATCTTGGCAAAGCGACATTTATAAAACAAAGCAAGGGAGTCTTCTAAAATTTATACACACAGCAAATATGACATTTTAAGTAAAAACAAATTGCATAATCGTTGTCTTAAAAGTTACAATTCAAAATAAAATGTTATTTAGCCATCTAATGCTGAATGATTTTTTACTAAGAAAATGAACTTGCACAATAAGAAACCAAAAAGCTTGAAGAGAAGTCTCTTCAGTTAACAGTCAATATAAAAAAAGATTATCACTTCATAACAAACACAGCAACAGCTGGGATTGGAGTAAGTCTTTGACCAAGATAAGTAAGTAGCGCAAATGGTTCATTTCTGGAGACAAGAAGGCAAACAGTGATTTTCTGACAACTCTTTCAGACGACACCTCCTTTGTCCCTTCAACAAAGATAATGATGAAAATGATGTTTTTAATGATCAATCAGAAGCCAAATTCTCTTAGCCTTAGAGGAAAAGGAACAGTTAAAATAGATTCCAATTCCATCGACTCAATTCTTGCATATACAAAAAACATGCATATATATAATTATTATATATATCATTTTCAATTTCAAGGTACAATATTTACAAAGTGAAATAACTTTGTGCTAAATTTGCAACATTACATATATAGAGGTATCAAGCATTAAGTACTAGAAGGCATGCCAAGTTTCAAGACCATCACATCCATCTTTACCATTTTTTCCATTCTACAGCCATAGACCAGCTCAACAAACATATAAATTTGTTCCATCTTTAATTTTTGCCAAATTTGAGGTAAAATTCTGCATTCTTATGCATTGTTGGAAATATCTTGTTTCCATTATCTAGAAAAAAACAACACAATAATTGTACAAAACGGTGTAGTATAAATTAGTTGCACTAACATGGAATAAATTATATACCTTTTACTATAATCAAGAATCTAGTGCATACTATTGTAAACAGAGAACTCAATTGTTGGTCTAAAATGATGAGTTATCCAAAACTGGACTTATTCAAAGTTTGAGTTAAGAGGAACACATTAAAAGAAAAATAAGCATAAACTCAATTATTGAATGCCCTTTTTGATGCATACAATTTCATGCAACATTATAATTATTTTTGTTCCTACGATAAAGGTTTCTTGTACTTTCTTTAAAGCTAAGCCCCATTCTTCATTCACACTCAAAATTCAAATACTCAATAATTACAAATATAATGAGATAGTTCATATTGTATTTAACGATTCATTAAAAAAAAAAAAAAAAACACGAAAAAGCTTTTCAAAGCTAAGGCATTTTCCTCTAAGGTTTTCCACACACACACAATTTTACTTTTACTTGATTCTTTTTTTTTAGAAAGTTTTCCCTAATATTCTAACTTCTCTCCAAAACCTTATATTTTTTGTATAGAGCTCTTCCCTTTCTGCACCCCAGAACCTTCTCTTACCAATTATAGAGCTGATTAAAAACACTTCTTTTTTTATATGATTTTTAAAACCATTAAAACTAGACTGACAAACAAAACAAGGCTTTCATTAGTTTTATCCATGAGTGTTGGACTCTGAGTTCTTCAGCTCTATCTTCCCAGCTTAGCAACATTGTTACTAGTATTTCAAAGATGACAACAATACCCGATTTATTTATTTTTTATTCTGGTCTTTTCTTTTTAGTAACACTTAGTATCTAAATAAGATTTCTTTTCTTTGTGTTTCTAGCATGAAAGATTACAATTAAAAAAAAAACATTACACTGTTTTGTTGAATTTGGATATTTCATTTTGTCTCATTAAATTCCGTCAATGAAGTAATATTAAAACTCTCTATAGTTGGACAACTTGGCAATCTCCATTTGATTATTTAGAAAATGCTGTTTAAATCTTGATAAAATCGTCTCAGCAGAATATTTCATAAAGTACCAATTAAAATATTTTGATACAACTTGGTAACTTATTAGATGTGATAGACCTTTCACTTCATTTATCCAACATTTCTTTTTCTCAATCAAAGGTAGAACTTCTGATAAATCCCTCCAATGCCCTATATTTTACATATTTGAACTCTCTCTCTTTCTCGAGAGAGAAAATTTCTTCACAGGTTCCTTTAGAAAAGACAGGTGTATTGAATGTCTGTCCAAGCCTGATCTGAGTGATGTACTAATATTTACACTGTCTACTTGTAACTGCTGAAATATAAACAGAAACAGCAACCAATTTTAAGCAGTTGTATCTCGCTAGCCATCAACATTTAAAGATAAGTTGACAAGAGTGTATATAGGTCTTGAACTAGTTTAAGTACTATCAGCAGTCTGAATTAGCCACAGGTGAAGGGGGTGGGGGGTACGGGTTAAAGTAACTCCGCTCAGTGGATGGGGAAGGTGGACAGCTCACCTCATCAGAAAAATAATGGCTGTGAGGTGTGGGAGGTGGGGGGTAGGGGTCTGAATCGTAGTTATAGTCCACCCCTGAGTTGTTAATATAGTAGTTGAGTTTTTTGGCGTGAGCCTTGCGAGCTCGCGATGTGCGACTGCTGCTGTGTTTCTTGTTCGATGCAGGGGTGGAGGTGTGGAGAGGCACAGCTGAGCTGCTGCTAACGCTGCCACGCTTGTGGTGGTGGTGGTGGTGGTGGTGATGGTGTGAGTGATGCTGCGGGTTCACAGGCTGGTGGTAAGGCTCACTGTCCTCACAAATGTCAGTGGAGCAGGGGGTGGTGGTGGCGGGGAGCCCTGAGGTGCCACCATTTCCTGCACTAGCCAGGCTTGGTTGAGGCAAAAGCGGTTGTGTTGGAATGTGGTGGTGGTGGTGATGGTGGTGATGGTGTCGACGATGGTTGTTGCGGCGTCGGCTCTTGTTGCCCGTGGTGAGGTTGTTGCTGATGCTGCCCCCAGTGACCATGGGCTGCTGCTCTAGGATGGCTGTGGAGGCCAGGCTGTTGAGCGAGACGTATACGTCGCCAGAGGGCGCTGTGTACACAGACCGGTCTGTGACGGGGGAGGGCGGGGGGTTAAGAGTCTCATGGGGGTAGTGGGTCACAGTCGAGCTGCTCGACGACGCACCCGTTACGTGGTTCCGATCATAGAATGGGGGCGGACCCCCCGGCCCACCAACCACAGAACCGTCAGAGCCTATAGAGAGACCCGTAGCCTGAGATTTTCCACGGGACAAGAGGACTGTTGAGTGAGGACTCAAACTTCGGCCTTGACCCCCATCACTGTCTGCCGAGCCGGGCAGCAGCAAGAGCGGCCCCCCTGCCGGGTTCAGGGGCTTCTTCACCATCATGATGTCCTCATCAACAACGAGAGGGGCGGAGCCGCGCCTCACGCCCGCAGCCTTGTGCTTGCACACAAACACAAACAGCACTACCACCACGAAGAAGACTCCCACAGCAACAAAAGCGATCGTGTAGTTTTTGGAGGTCTTGCCCCTGTCCTGACTGGCCTTGGACGGACACGGGTTGCCATTGCTGCAGTCAGCCTGGCCAGAGGGACAGTCCACACATGGACAGGTTCCCTCCTGGTCCTCCACACAGCATGACAGCTCGTCCGAGCCGTCGGAGCAGCTGTTAATCCCGTCGCAGCGCAGAGCCTGGCTGATGCACTCTCCGGAGTCACACTCAAACTGGTCTTCGCCACAGCCAGGACAGTTCTCCTCGTCAGACTGGTCCTCACACTCGGGCGTAGAGTCGCACTTCCATACCTGTACAACACAAACAAAAACATGCAGTGGCTGTGCACTCATTTCTGGTTTTGCAACAATTTGATCTGGCTAGTTTCAAATGACTAAAGCAAAGGTTTAATCTGTATCGATCGGTGAAGAATGGGACAAGTAAAAGCTTTGAGGGATAAAAGGATATTTGCAACTTTTAAAATACAAAGAAAAAGTTGGAAAAGTATTCATGTAGAACAGTAGATTATGTGTTCCATCTGAGGAATTCTCTGTTGTATTGTATAACTAGTAAACCTCTTTTGACTGCAATGCCTGTCATAAAGACCTTATTCACATTGCTGTGTCAGCTGATTGGGAATTTTGCTTCACTAAAATGTAAATGGAAGTTCACAAGAGATTATAATAACATGGATCATTGGATGAATCCATGCCTCCCTTATAAAAAAAATTGTGCAGAGAGATTCTGGATTTTTTTAACGGGTGGAATTAGCACTCTCTCTAAAGTATTTTTCACAACATGACATGAGAGGCAACACTACCCTAAATACTTACATAAAACGAAAAATATTTCTATGGTCTCACAACTTTTGCACTGACAGTTCTTTTCTCCAGCATGGGTCCACTCACCGAACAATCTAGTTCTCCTAACTGTCGGGGTCAGACTCAGAGCACTGATAAGAAACTATGTTTGCTTACCTTGATTTCACTCACCGAATTATCTAGTCCTTGTAAACTGTTAGGAGCACAGACTTAAAGTAGTAGTAAAAACCACGTTTCCTTACCTTGGGGATACACTGAACGGAACCACTGCGACATTTGAACTCATGGGAAGCACATCTCGGTGGCTCAGAACAGGTCTTTTTATCTTTCTTCAGCATGAGATGCATTGGGCAGGAACACTGGGCCTTCTCGTCGTCGCCCATGAAGCAGAGGTGTGAGCAGCCTGGCGCCTTGCTGGGATGGCACGGGTGCCAGTCTGTCAGTGTCGAGTGCTCCACTGAGATGAGGTCTGAAAGTCCACGGAGTCGCGAGCGCACCCACAGGCGCTGGTTGCCCGTCTTCTTGTGGATGCGCTCCACATGGTTTTGCTCCTTGCTCAGCCAGTACAGGAACTTCCCGTACACTGCCAGGCCCCGTGGGTTGCCCACCTGCAGTCAGGACACAGAGAGGTTAGCAACAAAATAGGAAGGTTGTGAAAAGCGTTTAAGATAACGTAGACCGCCAGGCCTCTTGAGTTGCCTGTCTGCACACAGGACATACAGAGGTTAGCAGCTCAGCAGAAAGGTTGTGAAACTCAAAAAAAGTGTTTTATTGAAAAAAATACATTTGTGGTCGCCTTGGAAAATAAGGTTCTGATATGTAACATTTCAAATTGTTCATGTGCCCTTTTATTTGAGTAAGCATTGCCCTATCCAGATAGCAAAATCAGTACCTTTCTTTTTTGTTTGTGTTGCTGTTTAGTTGTTTACTTATGTTTTGTTTCCCTTTAGAGCCACAGATTCTGGTCTGGTAAGGTCTGCCATTTAGCATATTTTCCTAAGCCACCACACAAAAACTAAGTTTGCAAGGGTTGGAATGTTTCTTTCTCTGATTTACATTTTTTTTTCCAATAAATTGTATTGCTGCAGGCAGAATTACAGTTTGTGATTCTGAAATATTTCTGTATAAGAGAGATAAATGGTTTGATGTTTCTTTTTTTGGAAAGCGCAGCAGCCCTGGGGAGAGCATCTGCTTCTGACACATGGGGTCTGTTGTTCCAACCACGCTCTGGCAGCCACATTTTCTTCCCTACTGGTTTGGTCGGTGTCAGTATAATGTGACTGACCAAATTTTTTCAAAGAATGTTTGTTTTCTTTTTATTTCAGAAAAATTTAGGGAGAACTTTTTGCCACAAACTGGAAAATGTTGGATGACATGATGCATTTTTCAACCGGATTGTCAAGCAAAGATAGATTTTGTTAGCTCTAATGACAAGTATTTTGATTTCCTCTTATAATTTGTACTTCACAAGTTTATGAAGAACAATTTATCTTTTTTTTTTTTTTCTTTTTTTTTATGCACTCTATAGCCATGGGCCAAAATCTGTTCTGTATAACACACTAGTTTGTTTTCTTGGTCCTTTGTTATCAAGTCCAAGTTGGTGACTGCATGATCATACAATATTTATGTTTACAATTGAGGGAAGTTGAGTTATAAATTAACTGTGACATAAGTGGGAAGTCAGCCTTATAAGCCCTGTGGGCTCCACTTGAAAATGACAATAGAAAACTATAAATGATAAAGCAGTCACAAACTTGAACTTACGGATAAAAAAAACTCAACCACACATATTTTTAACATATACAACTTATCGGCTCTATTGAGCCTTCTTCAGTATACAAAAGAAAACGTAACGAAAAACTAAAAATACTCATCCCACCTGTCCATCTACCAGGACGCGACGGTTGCCCCCGGTGAGATCGGCTATCTCGATCCGGTTGAGCCGCTGGTCGGCCCAGTAGAGCTTTTGCTCATGCTTGTCGATGGTCAGAGATTGTGGATGCTCCAGGGCGCTGGAGAAAAGCGGAGTGCGCTCGGTCCCGTCCATCAGCGCCTGCTCAATTCGCGGGGGCTTCACCATGTTCGTGAAGTACATTCTCCTACAAAGGAAAACCAAAAAAACACATACGATTAAAAACAATGCTGATGGGACAAGCATTAAATATTGAGAGATAAGCTACAATTTGACTTGTCAACCAAAGAATAAGAGCATTTCTAATCTGCTGCTGTTCAGGACCTAGAAAGAGACTCAGCAAAACTATCTATGGTGCAAAAATTGGCTTAAAAATATTTCCTGAAAATAACTGAAACTTAAAAGATTACGTAGCAATTTGCAATCGTTTTTAGATGAGATTACATCAAAGGTTGAAGAATTTCTTTGTTTTGAAAGTTCCTTATCCAGTGGCACTTGTAGAGCTAAAATCTAATGCAACAGGAAAAAAGTTCTTCTCCTTGCAATGGTTTCACACTTGACTAAAATGGCTAGTGTCAATAAAATTCAAGCCTGGTTTTAACCCTATTTATCTGCCCTTCAGATTTCAAGGTAAATTTAGCAGAAATTCTTTAGGGTAAATAGGGTTAACAGAAATTAAGGTACGCAGCCCTTACCCTTTCTCAGGGTAAATGACAAGAGAGCGAGGTTTAAAATCGCCCTCTGACTGCATTATAACTCCTATTGGCGACTTCAGACGATCAATGCGGGTAACATTGATGACATCATTTTCATTACACGTCCAGTAGATGGTACGGGCATACGGATCCACTGCGATGTCATAGGGCTGGAAGGTGTTGTCTGCATCCGAGACCACGGTATCCATCTATTGATAAAACATCAGGAGACTTAGTACAAGGGATTTGCAGCAACTTAACAACACAGCCCAATACTTTTATTTATAAGATAAGCGAAAGACTCAGAATATTGGCTTACACTAGAAGATCTCCCATCATTTTGCAACTACTGATTTAAAAAACAACAGCAATAACAGCGGATCAGGCAATGGCTTATCCAAGATGTAACGAATGGCACAGCCTGCAAGATTTGTAAATATATCTTGCCTTATTTTAGGCAAAGAAAAGTTTAAGCTACACAATCTAATTATAAATACCCAAAATATATGACATATACTATTTTCATCACATGTTTTAACTAAGCTTTTCCCCCTCAGATGTCCATACATGCAATATATCCAAGACAACCATGACTTTAAAAAAAACAAAAACACCAGGTGATATCTGCTAGAAAGACCTCAACTTCATTTACCATAATTACATGAAAAGGCTATGGTAAGTTCAACTGTTATGTTACTGTAGTTACCATCAGCGCCTGCTCAATCCTCGGGGGCTTCACCATGTTCGTGAAGTACATTCTCCTACAAAGGCAAACCAAAAAAACACATACGATTAAAAACAATGCTGATGGGACAAGCATTAAATATTGAAAGATAAGCTACAGCTTCACTTGTCGACAAAAGAATAGCATTTCTATTCTGCTGCTGTTCAGGACCTACAAAGAGACTCAGCAAAACTATCTATGGTGCAAAACTTGGCTTAGAAATATTTCCTGAAAATAACTGAAGCTTAAAAGATTATGTAGCAATTTGCAATCGTTTTTAGATGGGATTACATTGAAAGGTTGAAGAATTTCTTTGTTTTGAAAGTTCATTATCCAGTGGCACTTGTAGAGATAAAATCTAGTGCATCATGAAAAAAGTTGTTCTCCTTGCATTGGTTTCACACTTGACTAAAATGGCTAGTCAATAAAATTCAAGAGTGGTTTTAACCCTATTTACCTGCCCTTCAGTTTTCAAGGTAAACTATTTAGCAGGAAATCTTTAGGGTAAATAGGGTTAACAGAAATTAAGGTATACAGCCCTTACCCTTTCTCAGGGTAAATGACAAGAGAGCGAGGTTTAAAATCGCCCTCTGACTGCATTATAACTCCTATTGGCGACTTCAGACGATCAATGCGGGTAACATTGATGACATCATTTTCATTACACGTCCAGTAAATGGTACGGGCATACGGATCCACTGCGATGTCATAGGGCTGGAAGGTGTTGTCTGCATCCGAGACCACAGTATCCATCTATTGATAAAACATCAGAAGACTTAGCACAAGGGATTTGCAGTAACTTAACAACACAGGTAAATACTTTTATTTATAAGACAAGCTTAAGACTCAGAATATTGGTTTAAACTAGAAGCTATCCCATCATTTTGCAACTACTGATTTAAAGAACAACAAAAACAAAAACAACAACAACAACAACAGCGGATCAGGCAATGGTTTATCCAAGATGTTTCGAATGTTAACTGGCTTCAAAGACAACCCTCATACAATGGCACAGCCTGCAAGATTTGTAAATATATCTTTCCTTATTTTAGTCAACGAAAAGTTTAAGCTACAGAATCTAATTATAAATACCCAAAATATCTGACATATACTTTTTTCATCACATGTTTTAAATAATTTTTTTTCGCCTCAGATTCCTATGCATGCAATATATCCAAGACAGTCATGACTTTAAAAAAAAAAAACACCAGGTGATATCTGCCAGCCATGCCCATATATTTTTCATTTGTTAGGGCCTATTCTTGAATTTTTTTATGTTGAAAAAAAATAGTGGTGCATTTCAACACACAATATTGTGAGACCGCCCATACTATGTTGCCAGAGCCTTTTTTAAATGTTTGTGTTTAAAAATATCTTCATTAACGTCAGCACAAAAGATTTTAAGACTATGCCCGTACCATGGTGCCGTTGTCATGCGCCCTCTTGATGACCTTCTGGCGCCCTTCGATCCAGTAGATGTACTCGCCAACGGGGTCATAGTCCAGCGCCTTGATGTTCTTCATGCCGTTGATGGGAAGCGTAACCTCTGGGTTATCCACTGCGTTTTTGCCGCCAATGACCAACCGGATTGTGGAGTTACGCGTCGACAGCAGCAAATATTGCCTTGGTGCTGAGGAAAGGATTTTTTTTCAAATTATTAAAGTCTTACTTGTGCTAATTATATATTCTCACTACAATCAGGAGTTTAAGCCAGTATATGATCACATCTGTGCACAGTTTCCTTTTTTCTTTATTTCAAAAGAGCCCCACTCTTTTTTTTATAGCAAATATCTAGAAGCTTAAATTTTGATAGCACATATCTAATTCTATCAGCTTAAAAACTAATTCCCTTTGACTTTCAGTTTGGGGGTACATGTCATTATAATTATCATAATAATTATTATTATTGTTATTATTATTATTATTATTATTATTATTATTATTATTATTATTATTATTATTAAGTCACTTACATGTTTTATATCAAGTTTATTAAAGCATTGATTCTTTGTCTTTAGATTTTATATGAAAAAGTATTGTTTCATTGCAATCTTTGAAAACGATAAAGGCTTTTTGTCTTCCATAAATGCCAACAAATTCAAATAAAGGTCTTCCAATGAAACTTAAGCATTCCCCTCATCTAGACAGGAACTCACCAGAGCAGGTGCGTCTGTCCCCACTGAGCGTATAGTGGGTGGGACAGGCGCAGTGGTGAGTAGTGTTGCTGGGATCATCAGCTGGATGGGCCAGGCACAGATGACTGCAACCTCCGTTATAACTGCCACAAGCATTCGTACCTGCAACAGACAAGAAAATGCAAATGGTTAGTGAATACTAGTTGGTCTGGCTTTCATTCTTACAGATACCAAAAGCATGTTCTCATGGCTCAACAGGAGGAAAAGTGGTCAGATAATTAAAAATTAGGTAGAACAAAAAATGACCCCTATAAGCTACCAGGGCATAAAGATATTACAATCTAAATGGACTTTTTTTTTCCAGACTCGAATGACTTCATGAAATAAACATTACAATTGATTTTTAATTTTAAACCACACGTGAATCTTAAAATGCTCAATTTATTCAAAATACGGTTTTGAAAACATTAGAACTTCATAAATCTTCTAAGGAATCAGATTGCCAACATCCGCATAAATTTTCGAAACATACTACATGTAGTTCTAAAAAATCCAATGTGTACGCAACTCAGATCATTGAAAATAATGATTGAGATCCGTGACAAACTCCACCTTTTAAAAAGGCAGGAGGAAAACAAACAGTGTTATAACATGTGACCATAACATGAAAAGACAGGAGGAATACAAACAGTGTTATAACTATGTGACCTGAATAAGATAGACTCACCAGCTTGTCTGGATGCGTGGAACACAAGGATGTCCATCACTCCGTCCAGTTCTCTCAGGATCACCGTACGGTTGGTGCCGTCCAGCTTACTGGCACGCTCTATTGTACCACGCTTTGGGTCCGTCCAGAACACAAAGTTTTCATACTGGCTTAGGCCCATTGGGTGCTCAATCTCAGACTGGGCTACAAGTCTGATGTCACCACCTGGGGGAGCAGAATTAAACCAAACATTTTCTATTAGGCCAAAACTTAAGTTACTCTCTTTCTTTAAAAAATGTATTAATTGACTCAGGACATATGTAGCAGTTACTGTGCTGACATGCCGTAAAACAAACTTAACCCTTTCTGCACAGATAGACATTCCAAAGCATTATCAGAGCAAATACATAACATTATAGGAAAGTTTTTGTTGCCGATCCATCCTGATGCGTTTTCATAAGTACTTGAGACACCATAGTTGTTTCTATTATCGTCATAAATATTTTCCTTGATGTTATCAAGTCTCAATACTACACAATATAAATTATGACCACATTCAAAAGAGTTTGACAATTTGGAAAAAAATCTTGGTAAAATGGGGCTTGTGCAAAACCCAGACAAGTTGCATTTGCAACATCCCCCCAAAAAAAAAGAATGTAAAACAGTAACGGCTCGAGGCCTCTCTCACCCAGCAAATCTGAAGACCGGATGCTGTGGTCCCACAAGTCTGTCCAGTAGAGACGCCGGTCGATGTAGTCGATGGTCAGGTCTTGGATTCGACCAACTTTGGAGACCAGCACTTTTCGATTGGTGCCGTCCATGTTGGCCCTCTCTAACACAGGCTCCGAGCCCCAAGAGCTCCAGTATAAGTATCTGGGCGAAGGAGAGAATGTGCCACATTTTAGAATAAGCAAAAGAGATTAATGGGGTGGAACAAGAAGATTGTGTTACACAAAAAAGTATAAAAATATCCAAGAGAGACTATCCAATTGCATTGTATGCTTTAAGAAAATATGAAAATTTACTATAAAAAAAAATGAAAGAATTCTTTTTTAACTTTCAATACAAATTCTGTGAAAAATTACCATGACAACTGTTTAAGAATAAAAACAAAACAAGAACAGAAACCTGTAAAGTAGTGAGATACTACAATGTTGCCATGAGTAAATTTTTTTTATTATCTTTGAATGGAATTGCCTGACACAAACATGTGACTACAGTGGAATCCACTTAACATAAACCCTGTTTCAGATAAACTGTAGCTAGATAAAAAAACCTTTTCTGAGACACTAGTTCCCTTTTTCTTCTCTTTGCAGTCTCTGTTTCATGTAAATCTGGCATAAGATAAACTTTTTGCTCCCTCCTGAAGAGGTTTGTCTTAAGCTCTTTCCACTGCACTTCAACCATTTGTGACATTCCAAACAAAACAAAACCAAACTTGTACTCACCCACTAGGAGGGTCTAGAGCCAGAGCCCTGGGGTCCTCCAGGTTCCGCCACACGAGCGCCCTGCGCGAGGATCCGTCCAGGCGCGAGACCTCGATACGGTCCTTGCCTGTGTCCGCCCAATAGATGTTGTGGGCCACCCAGTCGACCGCCAAGCCCTCCGGACTGTCCAGCCCAAACTGGATGATGTGCTGCAGCGAGCTGCCGTTCATGAACGCTTGGCTGATTTGCTGAAACACACAATACAAAACTTTGCAAAAAAAAAGAAGGCCATTTTTATTCCAATCTCCATCATTAATGACTCCAGAAATTGTTCTTTTTAAAATTTTACACTTGTGAATATATTTTGTTGCCAAAACTAATGTTTATGATGAGACAAAAGAAAATGTTCAAATAGGGCAGAATTTCAAGTTCTTTACTTCTGATCTGAAATCTCAAGCAACTCACCTGCAGCTCGCCGTCCGTCCAGTAGATGCGGTTGTCAGAAATATCAAAGTCTATAGCCATGGCCTTCTGCACTCCTTGGATGGGGATAGGCTGGTTGTTGTAGCTCGTCTCCAGGGAGAGACGCCGGATGTCAGAGCGGGAGGAAAACAGCAAGAATGCGTCCGGCACGATACAGGTTTTCCCATCAGCCCGCAGCTCCAGACCCATGGGGCAAGCACACACGTGGCGTAGCGGTTTTGGCCGATACAAACATAGGTGGCTGCATTGTCCGTTGTTAATGGCACATATATTGGTACCTGAGAGAGGGAATTCATTTTTTTTAAAGTTCAGAAATCAATTATCAAAGCAGTGTTAAAAAAACAACAGCAATACGATGCACAGTTTTGCCTTTTTATTTGAGTAATATTAATAACATTAAATCTTTCATTTACATATTCTAATATTTTCTTAATGAAAATTTGCTATTGAAATAAAATATACCAAAAATAATTTTTCATTGACCAACTGTTCAGTGAAAGATTGATACGCACTGGTGAAGTATACAATACAATTTATGAAACTTTATGTGATGGGTGTTGGGAGAGAAAAAAAAGAAGAAAAGGGAAAGAGATGAGGATCATGAAACATAAGAATCGATTATAACTAAAATGCTTTAGACAGAGAAATTCAGTTGGCCTACAACCAATTGAAACATCCTTTCCTCACAAAAAAAAAATCATAAATGAATAATAAATTCAACAACTATCTCAAGAATTAATAACGCTTTTTCTTTCTGGTAGCAGTATTTGGTATCAAGCTTAACTTTCAAACTAATAATGAACAAAAATTCCTTAATTTTTCTAATAAAAACAGTGAAAATAACTTAGCTAGAACTGTTTACATTTTGAGAGACACTGTAGAAACCAGTAAGGATAACTTAAAATATTAAGATTTTGAGAGACACTGTAAAAAGCAGTTAAAGTACCTTAAAATGTTTACATTTTGAGAGACTTGGTAAGGGAAGGACACCTTAATTAGCGTCAAGCCTGTTTTAAACTTTAGCGCACAAAACATAGAACAAAAGGTGAGCCCTCGAACTGCGATCCATGCTACCTCTAAATAACAAAGAGAATGCCAAAATCAATCACAATCGAAGTGAACATTTCTCCAAACAAACACAGCTCCTTTTCAGACAAAAGTTAATAAAGGAAACAAGATAACCTTAATATTGCTCTCAAGTTGAAATATGAATAATAAAGTTATTTTTTAGATATATCATATATTAGATTGCATCTAGAAAAAAGGCTGTGATTGCCTCTAGAAAGTAGACTGATTCACTACAACTGCCTAGATATCTCTGCATCTCAGAAAATCGCTGCTACGGAATCGATAAACATTGATGTATCTACTAATGAGGTTACTGGGTAAACCTAAACCATTAGGAAGGCTGTTGTGCTACAAACTTATTTCACCTTTCACCATCATATCAAAATTAAGGCCAAAAATTTGCATAACTACAACAACTGGTCTTCTCTGAGGGGGTATCTCAGGAGAAAATTAAGAGTTAAGTTATTTTCGTCCCTGCAAGTTCAGAACTCACAGAAAGACCATTAATACCAACATCATATCATTTTTTTAAGTTGACAGGAGGTGAACATGAGCGTGAACTTCAAGCTGCAGACTCACTCTTGGGCCTGGTGATGTGTGCTGCTTTCAGCCCCATCACGTCGGGGAGCTCGTCCACTATAGATGTTCGGTTCTTGCCCGTCCACTTGTTCACTCGTTCAATAGATCTGCTTTGCCAATCAGTCCAGTATATATACTCATCTGAAAAAAAAACAAAGCAGAAATCACATATCTAACACGATTTACAGTGTGTTAACATATAAAAAATAAGAACCTGCTTCAGGCGTTACTCATTTCATTCACTCAACAAAAAAAACAAACAACAACCACGAAACTATTAATTCATCCTTGATATACTCATCATATGTAAAACATTATCTTGAAGAGATGATTTTTCCTAGAATTATAATTGTCATCATACTTTTTTTTTTACTTAAAATTTTGATCCAGAAGAACTAGGAAAAGTGAATGAGGACATTTTTTCAAAAAAGATTCACTCCAGCGATATAATTTTCCTTTTTTTAAAACAAATCACTTGTGACTTTAGAGAGAACTTTGGTAATCATACCAGAGCTTTAATATAACACAAAGTTTTAAAAAAACAGCTTTTGAGTAGAGATCCCAGTTGATTGGTAATAATACCAAAGCTGTAATATAACACGAAGTAAAAAAAAACAGCTTTTGAGTAGAGCCTTCAATTGATTTGACTAGTTAGTCTAATTACCTAAGACGCTGAACCCAAAGATGTGTGGGAGCTTGTCAGAGACCAACACTTTTCTATCCGTTCCATCAAGATTGGCCGACTCAATGCGGTCTTTGATAGCGTCTCCCCAGTAAAGACGACCCTCGGTGAGATCCAAAGCCAGTCCGTTGGGCCACTTGACCCCAGTAGAGATAATCTCCTGGCGGTGAGTGCCGTCCAGATAGGCCCGGGCAATCATTGGCTTAGTCTCTCCCCAGTCAGTCCAGTACATGTGCCTGCGGTACAAACAAACACATTGAAAAATAGAACAGGAAAATCAATTTACCAGCATGTCAAAGGCTTATGTAAGTCTATGACTATGTTAGTCTAGGTGATCAAAAGATTTTAAAAAAAAAAAAAAGCATGGTCAAAAATGAAAACAGTAACACAAAAAAGGCTGACAAAAATGTAAAATAGATGAGGGGGGAAAAGTGAAGGTTGATCGGTAAAAGAGAACCCAACTTCACAAACTTTCAAAACAGCAGTGAAACTTATCTCTATATAAGCATACTGAGAATAATAACAACTGTCCTTTTCAACTCAATCAAACCCACACATTTTGTCTCCACACACAAACAGATTAAAATCCCCTTGATGGCAAATAATATAGTAAAGCATCCAAAAAATTCTCCTTCACTCCGATGACAAACTTGAATGTGTACAATAGCTGACATCACCACTAAACGTCACTATTCACCCGTTGGCTGGATCTATGCAGAAAAGTGACAAACTTGACTAATGTGTATAATTGTGGACACCACCACTAAACGTCACTACTCACCCATTGGCTGGATCTATGCAGAAAGATGACAAACTTGAACAATGTGTACAATAGCTGACACCACCACTAAATGTCATTAATCACCCATTGGCTGGATCTATGCAGAAAGATGACAAACTTGAACAATGTGTACAATAGCTGACACCACCACTAAATGATGCTACTCACCCATTGGCTGGATCCAGACACAGAGCCCTCGGCTCCTCCAGCCCGTCTGAGATGAGAACCTTCCTTGAGCTGCCGTTGACCCTGGCAACCTCTATCCGATCCGTGCCTGTATCCGTCCAGTACAGGTTCTGAGCAATCCAGTCCACAGCAATACCCTCTGGTCTTGACACCTCAGTATTTGTCACAATCTCCTGACCTAATATGTCATGTAAAGAATGCTGCATTAAGATTTGGTAAGCGTTATCAGAGCTGTTAACAAGGACTTAAAGTGTGTTTGGTTCAGATTTTGTCAAGATTATGATCTTTTTTTGCTGTTACTTTTAGTATGCTTTGTTTATATTTTGTAAAGATTTTGTTTATGATCCTATTAATTTTAACTTTCTGTCTTTCATGCTATGATATAAATCAATACAATAATAGATTACTTTTTTTTAATGACAATTAAAATATGTCTTAACACAAGCCTAACTAACTGAGTTTGAGGATGACTCAGTGGTCTTGGATGAATAGCAATTGAACTTTTGCCAGCTAGGAAATCAACCGACACCAAACAGATCCATACCTGAACCATTTATGTAGCTGCGCTGGATGGTGCGCACCTCGTCATCTGTCCAGTAGATGTAGCCTGTGACGCTGTCGTAATCTAGTGCAATGGCATGAATGATATTTTTTATGGGGATAACAACATCCGTGTAATCTGGAGTATCCAGCGAGATCTGACGAAGATCAGTGCGGCGAGCTAGGAAAAGCATCTTTTCCGCTCCTGTAAAATGAATGCATGTTATTAATTTTTAAATATTGTAAAAAAAAACAACAACAAACAAGTAAAAAAACAACAACAAAAAAACATTTATCTCAATCTTATAATAAACTATATTTCTTTTTTTTTTTTTTAAAGGAGATAGGTTGTCCTGCTTTTTACTCGTCTTTCCACCATATAAAATGTGACTCAAAAGTCATTCTGGTAAATATACGAGTATAAAAACAAGAGAGGGTATCCATTTGCAAATGTGTACTCAAAATTATAGTAATAATGAACACAATGGCTCTTGTGATGAAGGTGATGTATACAAAGATAATAGTAATAATAATAATGGCTCAATGTCACAATGGCTCGAGTAATAAAGGTGAAGTATAAAAAAATGACAACAGAAATAAAGACCACCATGGCTCTAGAGATAATGGTGAAGTATACAAAGATGATAATAGTAATAATGACCACAATGCCTCTAGTGATAAAGGGTGAGGGTTATGAATTGCGAAAATGCGTGTACCGTCAGCACAGGTTCTGTTGTCGCTGAGCAGGCGGACTCCAGTGGGGCAGGCACAGGTGAAATAAGGTGGCACTGGAGATAGAAGGCACAGGTGGGAACATCCGCCGTTGCTATCCCCGCACATGTTATGACCTGGTAGGGGATCAACAGATATGGATCACCAAATTATTTCCTAACAAAACAAAACAAAAAATCCACATACATAATAAGACAACTTTTGAAGTTTTCTTGCATGATTTAAAAAAAAAAAAGTTGATTCTTAGAAAATTAAAGTTTCCTAGAAAAAATTGTTATCTTCTTTGGATTGTAAATAAGTATTTAAAAGACTGGCATGATAAAATATATAAGTTTCTAATTCAGTACTTTAATGTAACACAGGTGGTGTCATCTTTTTTTTTCACTATAGGTTAGTTGGATAGAGGAATTTCTATGAGTAACTGTACATAGAATATTTTTACTTTCTTATTCCAATATTGAAACAATATTCATAAATAGCCAAAAAGACTGCACATACATCAATCCATTCATGCTTTGATTCAAAGGGTCAATAGTCTTAAAGCAGAAAAAAAAAACAAGGAAAATGGTGAACTCCGCATTCATTTTTTTTTTTTTAGTAATTAGCATGTGGAATTAACAAAAAGATATTTTAATATCTGAAATAGCATGACAAATTTAAAAACAATAATGACACAAAAAAACAACAACAAAGCAACCCAACATAACTTAAAGAAAAGCATAAAACAATGCAAATAAAAACAAAGTGAATTGGTAAAAAAAAACGAAAACCTAAGTTGCATGCTATTCCAATGAATATCAAGCACAACACTCTCCTCCTTACCTCCAATATTTTTTAGATCTGCATCCACAGAGAGAAGAAGAAAGAAAAGAAAGAGAAAAAAAAAGAAGACATTTGAAAACTTGCTTCATTGAGAACAAATGCCAACTTAAAAAGGTTTATCTGAAAAAATTCAATTAACAGTAGTTTTGCTGCCATTTCGATTTTTGCAGAGCCTGAGCTATCTGTGTCTGTTTTCCTCTTCTTCTTCTTTTTTGTTGTTGTATCAAATAGATTATAGAAATATTTCTAAGACAGTCAGAATTTGATTTGTGAGCTTCCACAGACTCTTCTCAATCCTTATTCAGACACAGGTTGACATCATGTACTGTGCCTTGAGAGGTTCCTAGCCTGCTCTTTTTGTAATTGATTTCCACCATTTTATCCATCTTTTCTTTTCTGCCGGTAGAACTACTCTACCGATAAACAATTTTTATCTTATGTTAAATCCAATACAAAACCATGTTTCAGACATGACACTGGTCTTTACTTACCCCTTGGTTGGCGAGCAGGAGAGTAGACCTGTAAAGCCATGGGAGCGTAGATCTTGTCGAGCACGATGTAGCAGCCGGAGCCGGTGAACTTGTTGCAGCTGTGGATGGCGTTCCTCTGCCAGTCCGTCCAGTAAATGTTCCTGCTGGAGACGGTGATGGAGAAGGGCTGCTTCAACGTGCCCTCAATCACAGCTTGACGGTTGCCCCCGTCAAAGTCACAGCTGTGTGAAATAAAACAGAATGAATATGATCGGGTGAACTACAAGAAAAGGTTTTAGGTACATGTCGAAATTAAATATATAGGGCTACATTTTGTATATATATATCTATAAATTTAAACAGAAGTTGAAAGTTTGAAACAAATAAAAACATTGGTTTTTATTTAAGGAACTGAGCGAATTAGGTTACTAAAGCTAGAAAATGTTTCATAAACCTTATGAAAAGTGCTATCGTGGCTGCAACATGTCTGTCTAGTTGCTTGTTTCAGAACCAGAAGATTAATCATTAAAATGTCTCAAACAAGAGAGAAAACTTGTGAGGTGATCATGTCAAAAAATGGATTCATCAGCATGATGAGACATACCTAAAGATGGATTTGAGCTTGACATCAACCCAGAACACCCTTGACATTTCATAGTCCAAGGCTAAGCCAGTAGGCCATGAAATATCTTCACCAATGATTATTGTTCGAGTTTCTTCATTGCCGTCCATTCCAGCCCTTTCAATCTTTGGAGTTTCCCCATAGTCTGTCCAGTACATGTACCTGTTATGAAACATGAAGATTGATGCTATATAACTTGTGAGGTTCCATTAAAGAAAACAGGAGGGAAAAAAAATTATCATAGCAGTAAATGATATGCCTCATTCGTATGTTAACATGATATTATGATATTGATGATAGAATATATTGGGCAGGACATAACATGCTTATGATAAACAGTATATCCAATCATTTCAACAGTTTCAATGGTATAACTATGCTGTTGGAAAATTTAAAGATGATATGATCTTTATGAGCATCAGTAGAATGACTCAAGTTAATTCAAATAGGTTTGTTCAGGCAAACATTCAAAATAAGTGCAATAAGCTCAATACGTAATACATACTTATAGTATATTGTTCCCATAGAAAATCACATCTTCAAATTTTCAATCAGTTCCCAAATAATCACACAGTTTGCCCTTGTAATGGAAAAATTTTTTAGCAACTGTATTAACCTTCAATTATTTTGGCAATTTTTTTATGTTTGCATTTGAAATGTCCATGATAGATTTGAGTTAAAGTGCAAAAAAAAAGTTAAAATGACCAATCCCAAAGTAACATCTTATGCTTAATCTCACAAGTTAGAAATAAGTTATTTTTAACGACCAAAAAAAGCCTGTAATTCCTTACCCATTCTCTGGATCTAAGGCAATAGGACCTGGCCTGTCCAGCCTCTCCCAATAGAGAACCTTGCGGAACTTGCCATCTAGTGTCGAGACCTCAATGCGGTTTGTCTCAGAGTCGGACCAATACAGTTTTCTGCTCACCCAATCACAAGCCAAACCATCCAGGGACTGCAAGTCTTTGGAAACAGTCGTCTTCGGATTTCGTGATGTTTTAATATTCATCCGCTTGATTGCCTTAAAATAAACAACGAAGAATTGTCATAGATCAACAAATTTAAGTACATGCATGTTTAAAACAAACAATTCAAATAGATAAAATAAAGACAGCAATAACAAAAGCTTAATTATTTTTCTTCACTTTATCTTCCAGAAATCTCTTAATTTTATAATGTGGCAAAAATTTGGATCACAGTTTTAGCTTTGGCAATCTTGGGATTTTCATGAGTCTACATAGAAAAACGCACCACCATATTGGCTGCTGTCCAAAACACCATATTTTCTTCAAAGAGAAAGTCAATTGCAGTTGCATCATCTAGGTTGGATATCAAAATCTCCGGTGTTGCATTTCTGGCCATGGGTTTTCCGCCAGAGCTTGGCACCGAGGCCCCATCCACCACTTGGATGTCCTTGTGGTTGGCAAAGATTATCAACTCACCTGCAATGAAACAATAATGGAGGCACAAGCTTAGGCAATGAACAAATGTTGGTTTACCTTGGGATATGTTCATAACTGGCAGGATTCACATGACAAAATTAGGAAAAATGTCTTTGGTAGAAGGCTTTCTGCTTGTTTAACATCTCTTAAGCCACAGGAAAGATGGCAAAAAATATTAGTGAGGAAAAAGGTACCCTTTTATATCCTTGGCTCTAAAAATCTTTTTAATCATGAAAAGCAACTGGGGTTATTTTTACTAATGACATTGAGATATTTAAAAAACTGCAAGTTGAAGTTTTGAAGAAATTATTGAGGTAAATTTCCTGCTCTGATTTAGTCCCTTCATTTCAGTTGATCATAATGAAACTGTTATTCTTTCTTTTTTTTTTTTCAAAGGTTTACTTATTTCATTTGGTTTATTCCAAGAGCACAACATTGCACTGATAACATTACAAAAGACCAGATTGCAACTAAAAATATATCATATGGAAGGGATGGTGATTCCTGAAAAATCCTAATCTTGAGGAGCTAAACAGTCTTTGTCAGTTACAATTATATGCGTAATACATGTATGCAAATTTGGAGTGGAAAAAAAAAAGGTAGTTTAGCTGTCAATTGATAGAACTTTGAATCTCTTCTTCCCCTTCATTTCTCTCACACATACTACAAATGCAAACACACACACATACTACGCACACTTAAAAATCCAAGTCCAATAAATCCATAAAAAAGCATAATAATATAAATGGTCTTCCATTACATACATCTAGCTCTGTAAAAAGCAAGATGAAGTGAGATGTTTAAGTACAACATCTCTGTTAAGATTTCAATTTTGGGGTATTGCATTACTGGATATCCTTTTTGCCAATATTGTACTTTGACGTTTTAAAACAAAATCAATATAAGAGGTATGAATAGAACAACTGTAAACAAATTATTAATGGTTTTTTGGTTGAAATCGTTGCTGCTACTGCTGTTGTGTTGTATTTGGAATGGTTTATTAATGGTTGTTGTTGTTGTTGTATCTGGAAACGGTTTGTTATTGATTGTTGCTGCTGCTGTGGATGATACTTTTATTGTTATTATCATAATTAAATGTAAATCTTTAGATCATTATTATCACTTAAAACCAACAACAAAGCTCTTTCTGGTATTTTCCAAGCTGTTTCATTTAGCTTTATTGCCTTTTCCGTGAAGGCCTGACCTTATGAATAAATTAGTGTACAAGCCTAACCTTGTGAATAATATTGTCACAGAAGCCTAAAGCTATGAATAAATTAGTGTAGCCTACAAGCGTTACTCTGTGGCCAGGGTTATGCACTTAAGATGTCATTAGTGATTTAATTTCGCTTTCTTTAAAAGGGCGCACTAGAGCGTGCTATGACAGGCATGTTCTAAGGGGAATGCACAATTGCACACTGCACAATTGCACACACACTGGGCGGCGCGCGCTAACACACCAACACAAACACATAGCACGGCGCGGACTAGTGCGTAGCAGGCCGAGCAAACGACATTCTTTCTTGTGTCAAGCTGCTGTCAAGTCAACATCGCCGGCGGGCACACAGTGAGCAGTCAGGAGTAGACCACTTAATATGAGAGGAGGGTGTGGGGAAAATAGCTGGCCTGTCTCTCGTGATAAAATAATTATACCGTAAACCTTTCATCTTTAATGAACATGTCACGTTGACACATACATACTTTTTCCTCTTGGATAGTTATTTTGTTTCAAGTAAAAAAAAAATATTCTTGAGAAGAGATAAAGAAACAATCAAATAATTGCACCCTCACCACAACATCTGTGTGAGAGAGAATAGAGACAGAGAGAGAGAGAGAGACAGAGAGAGAGAGAGAGAGACAGAGAGAGAGAGAAAGAGAGAGAGAGAGAGAGAGAGAGAGAGAGAGAGAGAGAGAGACAGACAGACAGACAGACAGACAGACAGATAGATAGATAGATAGATAGATAGATAGACAGACAGAAAGATAGAAAGATAGAGAGAGAAAGAGAGAGAGAGAATAGAGACAGAGAGAGACAGAGAGAGACAGAGAGAGAGAGAGAGAGAGAGAAAGAGAGAGAGAGAGAGAGAGAGAGAGAGAGAGAGACAGAGGTGTTGATAAAGTGGGTAGGCCCTACATCTCCACCTGAACTGAAGCGAATGAGCATCAACGATAGATGACGCCTATTAAAGATATCTAGGAAGTTGCTAGCTCGAAACTTTCTTCTTCAATTCAAATCATGGCATAGCGTCGAAAGACTTCCAGATGACAATAAGATTACGTATGACATTGTATTATCTTTTACGCTGCATGAGATCGTTGTTAGAAACGTATAAAGAGTTACATAAAAGATGCAGACCTTCATCCTCTCAGAAACAGCCCCGCTCTCTCCAGATTAACCGAGTATTTTACATCGTATTAAACGCTCAAAAACCAAACAATAATTTAGCTGTTGGCTCTAGAACTCTGTCTATAAAAAAACTTTACAAAAAAAATAAAAAACGGTTCCTACATCGGCCAACATAAACAAACTGATGGCTCAGTTGATCTCTATAGCTTCTCTTGGCATGGGTTTGCACTACATTAAATATTTTAAACCAGCGCCAATAATGGTATGCAGAATGTAATTACAATAAGGCACGGCGGAGCACTAGCAGCGTCGTTCCAGCCCTGCTGCTCAACTCTTTCCACCTGCTGCTCATAAATCAAGAACGTCTCTTTCCTCTCGACGCGCCACTTAAATATCGTACAGATGTACAGTGTTATCAGAGAGTGTGAAATAGTAAGAGGTTTCACGGGAAGGATTTTGCGTATTTTTTTTTTTTTTGCGTATTGTTGCGTAATTTAGGCCTTTGCTTAATTCTTCCAAACTTAGTACATGTAAAAAAAATGTAGATTGCTCAACCGCCTTAATTTCAATAATTGTGAAACGTATCATAAAATCTATAGTCTCTGGTTTTGTGCCGTGGGCTTTGAGCGAAAAAGCATACAATAGACAGAGTCTACATCATGTACTGTTGTGTTGCTGGTAGAGATAGGAAGGGGTAAACATAAATAAAAGATGTACATTTAAAATAGATAAATAGAAAGTTAGAGAGCTAGATAAATGGATGCATAGGTAGATAGTAGATAGACAGGCACCGTATGGCAGGTATATACAACGTTGGGTTATGTTAGGGAGAGATAAGAAAGGATACACATAAATAATTGAATACTGATGATGTAAATTAAAAGATAGACAGAAAGCTAGATAAATCGATGAATGGGCAGATCGTAGATAGACACAAAGGGGGAATGGTTAGAACATACCAGAGTTGCGTCAGACTGTATGAAGGTTGTTTTTTCATTGTTGACTATTGCTCATTTTTTTATCGGAGAGAGGATAAAGCCTAGAAAATATATCAAGTAGATGTAAACAGTGTAGTCTACAGTACACCAGTACAGACTATCGACATGGACCAAAATAGATGCACAGTTACAGACACAAAGACATCAACACTCAGTGTTAGTAGTTGATTGCAGGAGAAGAAGGAGGAGGAAGAAGGAGAAGAGAGTGGCTATTGAAAACAACGACATCAACAAAAGAACAACAACAACAACAAAACTTCAAGGAATATTATAATCACAGCCATTCAGCTGCAATGTCAATTCGTTCATTTTTGTCTCAATTATGTTTTTTAAATTTTATTTTGACCAAAGTGTCATTGCTTGACTAACTTCCTCTCTTTAGTCAAACGAGAGATCTAATAACATACAACAAAACCAAAAAGTTAAAGTTAGTGAACTACTAGACACAGAGCCGGGGCATGTTTATATATTTGGTGATGTATAAGACAATGAAAGAGAAAGAGCAATTTATTTTCATAAAACCCGTTTTTCTCCGTTTCTATTTTCGGGGTGTACATTTTTGCATTAAAAAACTTTTACTTTTTCCAAAAAAATTTAATTATTGTTTTACATGTTTGTTTTAACATTTTATCTAACACCGTAACATTAATTGTAACTGATCATTGTTTTGAGATGTCAAATATCATTAAGTCCAATTCTATAAAGCACATCGTTTGACAAAAATCGCGAACATGTGAAGCAATCGTTCAAAGAAAGCCGGATTAAGTTCTTGGTGGGCTTTTAAGTTTGCTTTATTACAAAGGAGGACAGCTTTTCTTTCCTTTTTTTAACCCATATTTCTCTTTTTCAATTTTTGACATATAAATCTGTGAAATTACTTTTTCTTATGGTCAAACTAATACACGTATTTTATGTTTCGGTACATTTTTTTTTAAATTGGTCAACATAAAAGTCTTAAGATACTCACAGTATGCTAGTTTGATCGTTCAAAGACATGAACTGAAATATTTTCTAAAAGACGTCATTTTCTTTTTTTTTAATTCAAGAAAGTATATTACCGGAACATGTGTAGATAACATAAAGATACTTATCATACTACAAGTATTTAAGAAGTCAAAGTCACCTATTTGAAAATAAAATTACTAAAAGACAGTGCATTTAAAATAAATTAACATATTGTACACACGTAGACACTCGCAATACGAAATGGTATACACTGCAAACATGATAATATGAGTAATAGTACGCTTTTAAGCATATCAATCTACGAAGAAATTTAAGTATGTCAACCTACGAAGAAAGAGAGGAATTCATTTTCTTTACAGCTACATCTTTTTTCTTGTCCATCATTTTTACTTATTTGTGATCTTGGCCACTACACCTTTACCTTTTCGTTTTTATGCTGGAGTAAAGGTATGCGTGGGAATCGCATGTGTTGTTGTTGTTGTTTGCTATCCTTTACATAAACTTTATAAATCAAAACTCTATTTAATACCTTTTGTTTTTCGTATTCCAAAAAATAATATTATATTTTCCCAATTTCATACGGAGTAATTTCGAGAATTCAACACAGATATAGTCTTTTGGTTCGAGAATTCAACAACACAGAGATAGTCTTTTGGTATCAAATTTCATTTGTATACACCCAATAAAATAAGATTGATATAAACATTTTTTAAATTTATTTCGACGACCTGTTTGTTATTTGATGTACCTTTGCTTTCACAAGGAATATTGTATTGATAAATCACGACTGAGCTTTACAACTTAGTCGACTGACTTCAACGGCGGGAACATTCACAGCCTATTTTTTATTGTTATTTTTAGTAGCACTGAGTGTAGCATTAAACATGTCCTCACCCCCCCCCCCCCCCCTTTTTTTTTTCCGAGCGTGCCATACTGCCAGGCTGGCCAGG
>RQTK01000854.1:157546-196601 GCA_003991915.1 Elysia chlorotica
GATAGATAGATAGATAGATAGATAGATAGATAGATAGATAGATAGATAGATAGATAGATAGATAGATAGATAGATAGATAGATCCCTTGCGATTGTGCTCCCTTCTGGTTGAGTCGGTGTCAGTTTAATTTGACAGGCTGAGACAGCACATAAAATTGTCAGACGTTAGTCTTGGGGCTCGTCCAGAATTGTTGTTGGCCTCCGTCTATCTCGGGACACAGTGGAGTATTTGCGCCTGGTAGATAAGATCAGTTTGTGGCTGAATGACAGCGCCTGTTGTGGCTGAACAGGCCGGTTTTGGAGTGGCAAGTCCTGTTGTGGCAGAGTGTAAAGAGGTCACTTCTGCTGACCAGATCAAACGCCTTCGTCAAATCAATGAAGGCGAGATATAGTATTTTCTGCTCACGACATTTTTACTGCAGCTGTCGTAGCAAAAATTTGTCGACGGTTGACTATCCCGCTCTCAAAGCGCACTGCACCTCTGAATAGATGCATTATGTGAGTGACTTGAGTCTATTTAGAACCAAACGTGGAAAAACCTTGCCGGTGATACTGCGGTAGTTATTACAGTCATCGCGGTCTCCTTCGTTTTTGTACCGAGTGGTCGTTTTGAAACTAAGACTTCATCCCTACACTGGAGCAGGAGATTGTGGAGGTGGTCGAGGAGAACAGTCTTTTTTTCTGGCCTTGATGACTTCAGGTGGAAATGAATGTCATCGCTACCTGGAGCTTTGCCACTGGCGAGGGTGCCGATGGCTTTGCTGAGTTCCACGAGAGAAGGTGGGACCTCAAGTTCATCCATGACTGGCAGGGGCTGCTGCGCTCAACTGCTGTGTCAGTGACGATGTTTTCTCGTACGTACAGTTGCTGGTAGTTCTCCGCCCATCTCTCCATTTTCTTTCCGCGATCTGTGATGATGTCACCTGAGGCAGACTTCAATGGTACAGTTTTGATGGCGCATGGGCTGAACGCCTTTTTCAGTCCCTCGTACATCCCATGGAAATTGCCGCAGTCGGCGGAGAGCTGGATGCAGAGACATAATTCCGCCAGTCGTCGTTGGTGCAGTGTTGAGCAATCATCTGGGTGTCACATCTGGCCTTTCTGAGAGCAGCGAGTGTCTTCTCAGAGGGGCCTCTCTTGTACTCGAGCAGTGTGGCGCGTTTAGCTGAGATTGCTGGCTCTAATTTGGCGATCCCTTCCTCAAACCAGTCTGGGTTTTTCCTCTCCCACTTGACGAAGGAGTCCATGAGCATAATCATGATTAAATTTATTACCGTTATCACAATTGTCACCACCATTTTACTAAATTAAAAAAAAAATCCACCCAAAAGGCCCCTCTTCCATTTTATTTCATTTTGATTCCTAAGACAGAGCGAGGTGAAAAATGGGGCAAGATGTTCATAAAATCTTCATAATAAATTTGTGTCTGTATTGTCTGGATAAAGTGTCAGGAATCTATGAAAGAAATATAATTATTATTGGGTTTTCTTTTCTTGGAAAGGGGGGAGGGAGAGTGTTAAAGAGTTATGAAAGAGTGAAATGGTGCCGATTTAAGAGAGAGAGAGAGAAAGAGGGAGAGAGAGAGAGAGAGAGAGAGAGAGAGAGGGGAGAAGAAGAAGAAGAAAGACAGAGGGAAAGAAAAAGGGTGAGGGGGGTGAGGTGTAGAGAGAGAGAGAGAGAGAGAGAGAGAGAGAGAGAGAGAGAGAGAGACAGACAGAGAGACAGACAGACAGACAGACAGAGAGAGAGAGAGACAGACAGACAGATAGGCAGAGAGAAAGACAGACAGACAGAGACACGGAGAGGGGGGTGGGGGTGGGTTCAAAACACAATTGCTCAAAAATGCTCTTTATTTAAGTTAATCCTTAGACTTGTGTCTCTGGAGAGTGTTATGTCTGGCTGTCGGCTGCCAAAGATATTACCAGCTTACTACTCTACAGGCATTTCAAACATTCTTTTTTCTTTGACTGGGGTTTTTCTTCTTCACTGCTTCTCTCTATTTTTCACTTTTCAATAACTCAACGGATTTGCCTTCAGTTATGTATTTTTTTCCAACTTTCGTTTTTAGTCTAGTGTGTGCAAACAGGGTAACAAAATAAGGTTTTGATCATGCATGGAACTCGAATGGAATTAAATAGTTCCAGAATATTAAACAAAAAATAGAGTATGTGACCGCCGACGGGGAAAAGATACATGCAGGTAAGAATAGATAGACAGTGAGAAACAGAGAGAGAGAGAGAGAGAGAGAGAGAGAGAGAGAGACAGAGACAGAGAGAGACAGACAGAAAAGAGAGAGAGAGAGAGAGAGAGAGAGAAAGGGGGAGTGAGGGGGAGTGAGGGGGAGTGAGGGAAAGAAACAGAAAAAGAGAGAAAGAAGAGATAGGGGGAATGAGGGAAAGAGAGAGAGAGAGAGAGAGAGAGAGAGAGGGGGGGGGTAAATATTTTTGTACATCTAATAACAGACTATCTTGCAAATGTACATGCTTCACCAAAGAAACAGAGGGAAGTACCAGAAATCATTCTTGAGGAAACCTAGAGGACGTGGAACTCACCAAGGATTACGCTATATAAATACTTTTCAAGAAAAATCAGAGGCAGCGAAATGTATGAAGGAGGACTGAGGGTGAGATGTGCAAGGCGCTTGTAAGTCAGTGTGTATTATAATTATGGCAAGGCAATGGTGAATGTAACACAATGGAGCCTTAATATATGTAGTTTTTAATACATTGTATTAATACGAATCAATGGTTGTAAGAGGTGAACACATGTTTATTTAGATCTCTATGTCTTTGACTTTTGAGTAGTTACTTTCCAGGTTCGCATTTCTGTAAATTACAATTTACATAGTGTCCCCAGTTATTAATACATTGCATTAATACGAATCAATTGTTGTTTATTTAGAAACTCCGTGTCTTTGACTTGTGAGTGGCTACTTTCCAGGTTCGCATTTCTGTAAATTCCAGTGTCCCCTTCCTGACAGAATAACACTACCGCAGTATAAAACTTCTCTACTGACTTGGGCGACATTTTTAAAACTAGGAGAGAGAACATCACTTCACAGCGAGGCCTCGCTTCAGAGTGATATTCTATTTATAGACTGCTACTTCATGACTAACAGGTCGGCGAACGAAGAGAAGCCATGTTTTAAATGTATGTTTTAATCGTGTTCTAATCTGCATCTACCCTGACCAGGTGTAGGCAATGCCCAGACATTACTAACAGTGTGGAAACGACAAAACAAGCTACATGTACAAATCTACCCTGACCAGGTGTAGGCAATGTTCAGACACGACTGACAGCGTAGAAACGGCAAAATAAGCTACATGTACATTGTTTGCTTCTAAATATGAGTTGTTAGACTCGCACTCTTGTGTTTGAAAAGAATAAAAATGCCGTCAATGATAACCACTGACCACTAAAAGCAGTTTGTAACGAAATGCGAAAACAAGCTTGGTGGGGAAGGGGTATGAGAAATATATTCACAATAGGGCTACTGTTGAAGCTAAAAATGCATCTGAACTGCAAGAGAGAGAGAGAGAGAGAGAGAGAGAGAGAGAGAGTAGCTGTATTTGTAGTTGAGTTGGTTTAATGTCCAACGTCAGCAATACATATGCTATATTGTGGACGAGCCCCAAGACCGATGTCTCAAAATTTTATTTGCTACCACAAGACAGGGCGGTCACATTAAACTGACACCGACAAAACCAGTAGGGGACGAAATCGCCAGGGCTCAAACCACGGACCTCCTAGATCCTGCGTCGGAAGCCGATGTTCTACCCCAGAGCTACCGCGCCCAGATAGAGAGAAAGAGAGAGACAGACAGACAGACAGACAGACAGAGAGAGAGAGAGAGATGGAGAGAAAGAGAAGGGAGATAAAGCGGAGAATGTGGTCTTTCCTGTTTCTGCTTACCATTCAAAACAGACATCCACATATTACATGCATTTATTTGTATGAACAACTGGAAAATGAGATTTTTAAAATGGTTTTAGAGGTCTGCTTTGTGCGATGGTCTAGCGAAATGTGTTAGGCCTAAGTCTAGCGAACTCATTGATGGGGGTCAAAACAGTCACGTGACCAGAGTTATTGTTGGATAATTGCATTCCTTTGCAAAACACTGGGTTTTACTAAGCTCATATGGTTTCAAACGAGCTCATTTAGCATTGCTTACGAGGACAGAAGTTGTGGCTATCAGAGCCATTGTAACGGGGTATGGCACGGACTCTTCGAATGGTGTCCAGGGTGTAGAATTAACGAGCCTGAACGGTCATGCCTCACAAAAAAATGGCCGACGGCTGTGAAAAACTTTTGATGTTAGTCTGGTTAGGAGACTGGTCTAATCTAGACTCTAACCCCAAAACCAGTCTTGTTTGAGTAAAAACATTGTTCAACATTGTATCATGATAAATAAATGAAGACCCACTTTTCGATAAAACAATCTTCGTTAACGCCACATACACAGGTGAACTGTGCTCATAAAGTAAACAAAACGACACGGCCCTTACCGTTACAGAGCGATAAAATCCATGCTACACACACAAGGGTACAGGTAACGGAGCTCTGACCCATCCCGCTGAGTTCGGTACAATCGGCTAAGATCCTGTCATTCTTCAATTCACTGGAAATTAATAATCCTTTTGTTTCCGAATATCACAACTCATGTCAGTTCATGGTGCGAAATCAACCGGGCTACACACATGAATTCAATAACCAAGACACTGTGTGTTCTGGGTCTGTGTCATGATTCCCAAGCTCCTGTTAAGTTTGATCTGCCCTACTGCCTGGTGCCTACAGAAGTCTCTTTAGGCCAACTCGCTACTAGAACTAGCCTAGTCGCCTCGCTATTCGCCAGGGGGCGAAGGCGGTGTGAAACTAGGCCGAGGTAGCACGTAGGGGCAGCCAGGGCCTCGGCTACTTGAGTTTTTCAATGTCTCCGAAGTCCGTCTTCACTGCTGGTTTGGGTGCAGTAATGGATCCACAAAGGCACAAGCAGTACTGTTAGCGCGTACTATTTTTTCCTTCTTGTATTACTCCGCGATTTGGCCTTTTTTTGCCTAGTGTCTTTCAAACGTAAATCTCTATTACGACCTAGGCTTTTCCCGTAAATGCTTAATGCTTAGTATGAAGCACGACTGTTAATTAGGAAAAAGAAATTGTATAGACGAGAAGACTAATAAAAAAAGGATGGATACATAACGCGGAAAATTGCTGCAGAGTTATGTTGTTGTGAGAAAGGACACAACGAAAGCCGTAGTTCTTCAGACAGGCACCTAGATAATCTGAGTTGAGCCTGAGGACACACATTCACACAATCGCCCTGAGACTTGAGGCCTACGCTTAGAACCACTGTCTGACCAGTCACGTCCAGTCGCCCACTTGACACTCCCGCCTGGGGTCAACCATGGAGGCATGGCAAGCACTTGTGGCTCGGCGGCTTTTGAGCCTTTCTAAAACACGAATCTCGGTTCGCTTCTGGCTCCACAGGCTATAGGTGTAATTTCAAAAAAATTAACGTCAATGAATAAACCATTACATTATGTGTTTCTTTACTTTAGTTGTTGTTACTTATGAAAATACATGTATCCCAAAAACGATTATTCAGCATGAAAATTTGTTACGAATTAGGTAGGTGCACACCAGTCTATATTATTGTATTAATATGCATTTGAGGGGAAATGTGAAACATCAATTTGTATTAGTGCCTACTTGTTGAGGCCTTTAAATATATGACTAGCAACATCCAACAGTTGTCTTTGATCTTATTCAGTCGAAAAGGGAACCAAACATTAAAAAAAACTGCAGGGGAAAAGGGGAGGGGGCTGCATTTAACAATAGCGCCTCATAATAAATTGTTGGAGCTTAGGCTTTTAGGTTTATTAAAGTGTCAAATCGGCGGTCAAAATTACCTATCCACAAACAAGATGAAAACTATAATCGCAAAACACCTATGCTTGAACAAAACTGACCAAAAAAGAAAAAAAAATATTCTACACAACAATGTCATAACATTGCAAAATCACCTATGCTTAAAAAAATGACCAAAAGGGAAAAAAAGCCTATTTGTTTTCACTAGGTTGATAAGTGAGCTTATTCCGAATGGTTCTGTTGGTAACGTTCGATATGAAGCTGTAATCGCAAGTTAAACGATTCGTTTCTTCAGGCCTTTTAAACTTTATCGCCATTCGTTGTGAGTCTCCATAGGTTTACACTCGGCTCGCGCGACGTGGTTCAAGCGGGAAAGAGTAAATAATGTCCTCAGGTTAGAAACAACGGTGATAAAAGAGATTGCACCCAGACAGCTGTACCAAGCAAACGACAACGGTATATTTACAAATATGAATAAAATGTCATTGTAGGCCTACGCGGTAATCCTGATCACTCTTGATAAAATAAATATATACAACAACAACAAAAAATAATAGAAGAAGCTTTATGGATAGTCTAAAATCGCAAAACACCTATGCTTGAACAAAACTGACTAAAAAAGAAAAAAAATATTCTGCACAACAATGTCATAACATTGCAAAATCACCTATGCTTGAACAAAACTGACCAAAAGGGAAAAAAATTTACACAACAATGTCATAACATTGCAAAATCACTTTTGCTTGAACAAAACTGACCAAAAGGGAAACAAATTTACACAACAATGTCATAACATTGCAGGTCCACAAAAGCATTCCATCTAAACTTCGTGTCATTATTTTTGGAAACTTTAAAGAGAGGTTTCATATATTAATTAGTAATTGTAGTAGAAGCAGCAGTAGTAGTAGTAGTAGTAGTAGTAGTAGTAGTAGTAACCCCCCCCCCCTTCCCCCCCGTTCCATACAGAACTGAGAAGGATTGAAGAGCACATAAGAAATAACGTTCAGAATTGCCTACTAATTATCTTGATCGATGGGAGACATTTTTGAAGCCACTTGGGAGTATAAACCATAAATTGTAGGATTAAATAGCAACTCTTTTAATAAAACATCTATGTATTGGCGAAGATTTTGCTGATTATGCTTAGATACTCAGTGATTATTTTGTTGTTGATGCTGCTTTGTGTGCTGGGTTTGATCATCACGAAGTAGAGGAGTAGAGCAGGTAAACAAATTTTCATGCTGGATTTGTGATGTTAGAAATGAAACATATAACAAACCTCGTAGTTAGAGAAGGTAACAACAACAAAAAAAGGAGCGCGGGGGGTATGTTGAGTTAAAGATGTTAGAAATTAACCAGAAAAAAGAGGTAAAGAGAGCTTATATGCTTGATTTGTGATGTTAGAAAGGAATCAGAAAAATAAGTAGAAGAGGTTAAGGAAGTTTTTAATAGAAAGGGTCAGGATCTCGGGATGAGTATGATGTGGCCTCGGTTTTTAAATGTGTGAAGGAAAGAACTCAGGCGGCTTATGGTTTGAAAGGCTGAATTTTTAAATATTATTATGTGCATGTTTGTTTAACTGGTTCATAATTATGTGAACAGCTATTTCCACCTCTTTTGTGAAACATCTAAAATGATTCAAGTGCATACAAAAAGGAGTTTAAACCAGCAGCTCTGGCGTTTGATTAAAAGAGAAAAAGGTTGTTGAAGATGCCCTGCGTCTACCTTTGCACAGCGTTAACAAACATCTTGATGTTCCTAGAAATTTTTGTTATTGGTCATTCACCGGCTTTCATGCCGTACAAAGTGCAACCACATCTTTTCTTCTGATTCATAAAATGCAAAACATTAATTTCATCAGGAAACCTATTGACTGGACCGTTAACTTTCTCTCGACGGTGCCTAGATGTCTCAAATTGATACCTTTGCACAGGCACAGCGTTTACAAACATCTTGATGTTCCTAGAAATTATTGTATAATATCTTTTTGTTATTGATTTTTTTACCAGCTTTAATACCGTACAAAGTGCAACTACATCTTTTCTTCTATTGACTTGACCGTCAACTTTCTCTCGACGGGGCCTAGATGTGTCAAATTGATTTTTTGAAAGATGATTGTTCCTATGCTGTTCCAGATACCATTATTGCTAACATCGTAGCTCCCCTTCGAGTTGTCTTATTCTCTGTCTTATTACTGTACACAAGTAATTGAGCAATTACTATTAATTACCAAAGTAATAACCACTACTGAAATTTGCGATGACACATTGATTCAGCGGTTAATAAGTAAAGAACAACCAGGTAAAAGTGTTGCTGCTTAGCGTCCGATGTCAGCACTGTATAGGGTATATTGTTGACGGGTCCCAAGACTAACGTCTGGCAAGTTTACGTGCTATCACTCAGACATAATGCAGGGACTCAGCCCGTCACATTAAACTGACACCGACCCATTTTCGCGTCGGTCACTATTCTTTGGACGAGAAAAGCGAAAGTCTCTGCTAGTCTGCAAAGCAGGATCTTATACGGTGACGGGTCCTGAGACTGATAGTCATATAGTCTGAGAGTTATTTAAAATAGAATATTTCTGATATCGTCAAGATAAAATACTAATCCCTTTTATGTGTGATGGTTCAACAAAAGATGTTTCATCATAGCACTAGTTTATAATAATTATCACGGACCCACTACTAATGCTAAGCAGTCCCACGGTAGTTGCGACGATCGCATCTTACTACTTTTGATCAAACATTTGTTCACATTGCAATTTTTCTTTATTTCTAAAAGAACGTTTGGCAATTCTCATGGAAAATGCAATACTTTCACATGTGTTTTCTGTTTTTTTACACTTTTGAATCTATAATAACGTTTTCCTCACACTTCCAACATGTCTTCTTATAAATTCGAAGGCAACTGAAAAGATAATTGTAATGCTGGAGACTAGAAATGTTTACATCTTTGCTGTTTTCCAACCTTACAACTCTCTCTATATATCTTTCTTTCTACATCTGTCCCTCTCGCCGCCTTTACCTAAGTGAACACATCTCATCATCATATATATATATAAAGAGAGAGAGAGAGAGAGAGAAACAGACAGTGGAGAAAGAGATATAATGTTTTCAAGGATATAGAGTATTAATCTGAAAACAGTTTTTAGTGATGAATGAATATACAAGTTTCTCCTTGTGTATGTTTGACAAGTGCTGTAACAGTTTTTATTGTCATTGTTCGTATATGTTGTTGCATGATAAAAAATTATTATTACACTGTACTATTATTATTAAAGTAAATGATTTAAATGTCAATTTCTTTATATACCGATGAAGCCATTACAGACATACTGATTTGTATGTTTAATAAACTTGTTATTCCGAGTACTTAATGATTGTTTTACCATATTTTAAAATAAAACTCTGCTCTGCAAGTTAACATTGAAATACCAATCCACAAGACAACATCTACTAAAACAAAGAACAAACAAATTCGATCTCTGTCTTTTGTATATTTGTAATATTGTATTGACCAATCTAAACCCACAAACTAAATACAAAAAGTTACAGAGTACCAATATTTATGCTTTTAATCATAGACGCATTACGCATTATAAGATGTATTTTAATCATAGACGCATTATGCATTATAAGATATCATGTTAAAAATATAAAAATATTTAAAAAAAAGAATAAAGTGTCACAAAAAAGTAAAAAACAAACAAACAACCAGATCACTAAAAATCAACAAAGAAACATGGGGAACAAATCAGTAATATGAGTGGGAAAACCCCAAAGAAATACCCTGATAAACACCAGACGAGTAAATAAAGTATAATTCATGCAAACAAAGCAATAAATATGACCAGAAAAATAGTTACACAAAATCTCACAAAATACAACCTACATTTTACATGTATGCAATCACAATACTTGTAACATGTACATGTATAAGCACATCTTTCTTTTCTCCCCAACTCCTCTCCCCTTTTTTCTTGTAAGGCACAACCCACTCTGCACATAATATCACAGCATCAACACAAAAATGTAAACCTGAGTGAGTTGATTATTAAGAATGTAATGTCTTGGAATCATTTTCAAGAACAAAAACAAAACAAAAAATAAAGATGTACGCATTCAACATTTAAAGTGTAAGATAAATGCTAATGAAAACATTTAAACTCGGCAGGGCGAGTATTTTTTCATGAAAAATGTGTAACTCAAATGGGGAAATACGCTCAAGGTTCCCAAAATATGCAAAACCACATAATACTTGAAAAGAATCATCAACTTGAAAGTTGAATATCTGGGTGGGGTGGCACACACACAAACACAATTAAATTTTACCTATGCAACTTCCCACAAAACAACAATAATAATAATAATAATAATAATAATAATAATAATGGCAATTAATAAGTATTATTCTATCAACACCCTTCTTAAAAACAACAACAAATAAAAGAAATAAATAACAAAAAGATGAGCTCAATACACTTTTACAGTATCATTAAACATTTGAGATAAATAACAGAATTTGTAAGATCTCCAAAATAAAATGATAAAAAGGAAAATTCTATCTCTAAGCTGCTTTTTTCCCCAGAGCTGAAACAAACTTTTCCAAATCCCTTGTACTTTGAAATATACATTTTTTGTATTTACTAAAATTTATATATTATATATATTAAAGCTTGGAGCACCATTTAAAAAAAAATGCTCTGGAGTACAAGCCCTTTTACACCAAAATGGAAATCTTTCCATTTTATGCAATAGGCAATTCAAATGATATAAACAAGTACTTATTAATAATAAGTTTTAAATGGTGTGTACATAGAAAGCTTCTATAATAATGGTGATGGCAAACAGTAATGACTGGTAATGCTATTAATAAAGACAATGGTGTTGATCATCGACCAAACTTAATTAAAGCTCATAAATAACAAAGGAACCATACAAAAATGAACTATTGATTCATGGTCTTGGTCTTGGAACTGGCCGCTTAAGAACCCCTTATCTCAGTGAAACAAATGTATTCCCCATTATTGCACATGTCTAAGAACCCAGTCTTAGCATTAAAAATTGACATAACACTGAACTGTTTTTTCTGTAATAAAGTGAGTTCATCAAACTACAATACAAAAATACCTTGTACATTTGTGAAAAGGAAACCGGAAATACAGGTAACCATAAAATACACAAAGGAAAAAAATTACCCAAAAATATACATGTTTTATCGAGATAGAGAGAGAGATTCAAAATACCAAATCCATTACATTCAAACAATGTATTATACTTTTAAAGTGGCATCAGCAGTAAAAATAAGGCACTGGCTTTCTGTAAATAAAAGAGAATCTAAAATATTGCACAAAAGCATAGGACCAAGAACAGGATTAGCATTCTTCTTCTCATTGTTCATCTTAAGATAGATTCTAGATTATTTCATCTCCATATAAAAAAGGGCCACAGTTTACTCATCAAAAATGAATACTTGCCAATTTTGTTTCACCAACTTTTGTTTCTGAAAATTACTGATGGGTTGTAATTTCTTAAAATACTGAATTTAAATGAAATAAAAAGTGAAAAAAGTTCTTAATTTTAAACTGAAAATTTTTTTTTTTTCTTGTACGAGCGTAGTATTAAAAAACAAAAAGTGAAAAAAGTTCTTAATTTTAAACTTAACAAAAAAATATTTTTTCTTGTGGTATTAAAAAACAACAGGCAGATTCTATTTATTAGGGCACACCTCAAATCCTTTCTGTTTAAATGTTCAAATTCGAACAAGTCATCTAAACAAATCTTAGAAGAAGGTTTTCAGTTCAAATTTCAGGGTTGAGAAATACAATATTAAAAAAAATAATTAAACAAATTTAAAAAAGAAGAAAGTTTGAATCTCACCCTAAATGGGAAACAACCAATTAGCATTTCAAAGAATCTTGAATGTTTCAGGGTCATGAAAGTAACAAGGAAACAGAAAGAAAAAAAAAAAAGAGAGAGAGAGAGAGAGAGAGAGAGAGAGAGAGAGAGAGAGAGAGAGAGAGAGAGAGAGAGAGAGAGAGAGAGAGAGAGAGAGAGAGAGAAAGAGAGAGAGACAGAGAGAGAGAGAGAGAGGGAGAACATACAGGATAATTTTACATTTGAACCATGTATTAAGCAAGTAATATAAACAATAAAAATAAGACACTGGGTTTCTGAAAATAAAATAAAATCTCATATATTGCACCTCAGTCAGATATCTCATGATAAAATGATCACAGTGGAAGACTCAAGGCTCAGTAAAAGGTAATTGCACTTAAATATCTTAAAATATAATATCATATCACAAATGCATTCACTAGAAAAGGTCAAAAAGAATTGTTTATGCATTCTGTAATTTTAATCACATGGCAGTAAAGATCACGTACATAAAGTAATCTAAATTGTGATCATGACAATGACAACTTATTAATTAGAGGAAAAATGCAAAAATGTTGTTGCTATAGTCAAATTCTATAAAAACTATGCATCTAAAATGGAAAAGCAATATAAACGTACATCTATCTCTATACGCAGACTCTGCAACTATTTAAAAAAAATATAAAATTGCATTGCATAAAAGTTAAGTATGACTTTTATGGACTTCCCAAGACCAAAGAGATGCAACATATTTAATATGTTGCTGAGGAATAAGTGTGAACAATGCTTAACTTATTTTACAAGAAAATTACTTTGAAACGAAGTCCAACACCTCTTTACATTAAAAATAATCAAAGGTTTATCCATAGCCATGCATAAAAATAAAGAGGGAGTATACGGTTAAAATACCTTAAAATAAAATTAATTGAATTCTAAATTCAGCCTCTAAGCCATAAATACATATAAAAAAACTACCCAATCTAATCAAATTTGAAACTGCATATTGAATTATATTACTGAATAAGTCATGACATGCTCCTTAACCAACACAATCTCCCTTAGAAACAATGCTTACTAAAAACAAAAATTAACTAAGGCCAAACGGTAATAATATGGAAAAACAATATAAAATATTCTTTGAACTGACCAGCAATTAACATTAAGATTCATGTACAGGACTTATATAAAATCGTTGACAATAAACATAACATGCCATGCAACAAAGGAATGTCTGGCTTAAATTTTTTTTAAAGAGAATGCATTAAAGGGGAAGTAAAATATAACTTCAACCCTCCCAATCATCAAATCTTCACAGTTCCCATCCCTCTGGTTGGATTTTCTTTCTATATTTCACCGCTGATGATTCTACACAAAAATTAAGGACTTCTGAACATCAAGATTTGATCCTCTGACATTTCACTTGACTTGCAAAGGATTTAGAGACGCTTGAAAGTACCAAAATGATAGTTGCACCTGGGGCACTGGTGGTCAACGTCCAGGCAGTCTCTTACAAAACATGGCAGACATGTGCACACTACGCTGAAATGATAAAATGCAAGGGTTGGATCACATAAACAATGGTAACAAGTGGTTATATCTCCAGCTGCAAACAATTTGAAAGTGCAAAATCACAATTCTCAATTGTGTAATGTTTGCAATATTTTTTTTCATCAGAGATTGTTAAAACGGGTCATATCTATTCTTATATGGAAAATACTCAGGCAAAGCTTATAAATACTTCCTTATGGTATCCTTTGGCATCAACCTGAAAGACCCAAATTGGCCATTTGGCCCTTTGGGCGACCTTCAAAGCGCCGTGGGTGTTAAATTAGATAGTGATTTCGGCTTTAAAAGCTATTATGTCCACATCAAAACAAGAGAGATGCGTTTGAAACCTTATCAGCTAATGTCCTATATCATTAATACACCAAATGATAAGACAAAAAGTTTTCTTTGGTAACCACAGTATAATGAATCCATTTACACAAAACACATTTTCCATTTAAATTTTAAGACATTCAATAGCATGACACTGAGCTAAATGTAACCATGGAATGAACGCCAAGTATTTTCTCGCCAAAGGAACTTACCAAAAGAAGAAGCATAGAGTAGAGGCAAGACACGTTAAGGCCCCAGTCCTGTACTCCAGATCTGTGTAGACAAAGTTCCCGCAGCACGGGCACTGGAGATACGCGGAGTCAGGTCCCAGCTCAATCACATTCACAGTCACCAGATCCACACGCCGGCCTCCGTCATCTGCCAAACATATATAATCCTAGAAGTTTTAAAAAGTACTCTTACAGATAAACTCTACTATGGACCATTTACTGCATGTACACAATTCTTCACTCATTAACTGAATACAGACTGATCACTTGGCGTTCAAAATGAAAAAAAAAAAAATCTAACAGATCTAACTACAGCATAAATGGTTATAAAAAAAGGCCAATGAGGAGCAAATCCGACACATGGCTGTTCCTAACAACGTACAAATCACATATTTTCTATTATAAAAAGATTCCTTCTCTCCACTGCTTGTTCCCTTTTACGATGAGTGTACACACCAATTCCTTTTATATTTTTTTACTTATGTAACAAAGCAAAGATCAGGATCTGAACAGACTCAAAAACAGCAATGATGAACAAATAACTCACCAAATCTTTGATGCAGTATGATCTACAAATATCTCACTGAGTATTTGATGCAGCAACAATGTAGTCCCTACAAATAACTCACCTGATATTTGATGCAGCAATGAATGATGTAGACCCTACAAATAACTCACATGATCTTTGATGCAGCAATGGTGTAGACTCTACAAATAACTCACCTGATTTTTGATGCAGCAATGGTGTAGACCCTACAAATAACTCACATGATCTTTGATGCAGCAATGATGTAGACCCTACAAATAACTTACATGATCTTTGATGCAGCAATGGTGTAGACCCTACTAACTCACATGATCTTTGATGCGACAATGCTGTACAAATAACTCCCCAAATCTTTGATTCAACAATAATCAGTGATGCCAAGTGGATCTTTTTTTTTACCGAACTTTTTCGCTTAACTCTATATATACCAGATTAAGAATCCCTAAACAAACCCCAAATTAATGCCAGTAGTATATATTAAAGCAAAATAAAACTGATGTACTTCTTAATCAAATGAAATTTATTAAGTCTATTTGTATGCTTAATTGCATTGTGAGAAATACATTGTAAAGCTAAACTGGAGAAAAATGATGGTTGTTTGCAAGGACTGTCTGATTTTCAAGGCCTTATGAGCATTGCAATAACTTGCCCAAACTTTGATGCAGAAATAATGTCCTAATAGCTCACCAAATCTTTGGTAGCCACTAGTGGGAGGCCGCTGGGCTGGATAATCATAAGGAGGCGGAGAATCCTTCACCACTCGGGTTGCCAGAGGTTTTGCTACTTCTTTTGACGTCGACGCCAAAGGGTGGGCTTCTGCCTCTGTGTAGCATGGCGGCGCACTGGCCGATGGGTATATGGGGGTTGTGTCACTCATTCTGGCATATACAAGTTTCTTTCAGTTGACAGATCAAATTTTGCAGAAAAAATTCCCCTGTTGACAACATAATCAAGGTTATCTCCAATATTATTAAATCGATTCTAGATAGTGGATGTATTATTAGTTTCAGCCTGGTACAGATTTATAAAGATTAAAACTTGATGGATGGCTGGTGCTTTGGAAAGTGAATAGGCCTACTTCCTGTGGTGTAAGTGTGTTTTAAACTAATTAAAGTGAGTTCGATTGCAAGAGTATTCAATTCATGTATTTTACCCAGTCCTGGAATGATCTATGCTCAGTGTACTGTCTCTGGATACAGGATCTGCATGGTTAGCTGAGAGTGAGACACCTGTAGGTCTTGAGACTAAATGGAGCATTCTTATTGCGCACTAAATCTATTTCTACTGCTGTTTGTTCTATCAAGAATAAGCCTTCTTATTTTCATATTTTTACGACGTGATATAGATCTAGATCTAGATCTAAGCTACCGCGACATTTAGCGGCACATAGATTTAGATCTAGAAATCTTCACTAGATCTAGTTACTTTAGCTCAAGATAGATAATAATAGTGCAAAATAGTGCAGCTCGTCTTGTGATTCTAGATCTATATAGATTCTAGATCTAGATCTAAGCTAACGCGACATTTAGCGACACATAGATCTAGATCTAGAAGTAGAAATCTTCACTTGTTACTATAGCTCAAGATAGATTTAGAGATAATAATCTAGTCTACACATTTTTATTTGTTGAGATTAACATTTTGGTTTCCATTTAAGGCTATAACTAAAACAACAAAAACAAAACAAACAAATTAAAATATAAACTTACACTCAACTAGAAAAATCTAGATCTAGATCTAGATCTACCACGATCAATGTTTTCCAGTAGAGTCTACTTCTCTATCTTATCTCTCAAGCCAAGCAACAAAAACTGAAAGTAGAAAAGGGGACTTTCCGGTGTAAACAACCGCCACGACTTACTTCTCCCTGAATGCAATGGGCCAAGATGGCGACGCCCATTTGATGTGTTGCTGCGATAAACATTCCCGATGTGTGTGACAGTGTCCTCGTACATCTGCTCCTCCTGAATTGAACCATTATCTATAATTATATATACACAAGTGCATTTTGAAGAAACATTGCTGGGAATAAAAAAAACTCCGCTTTTCTTCTCCCTACGCTTCTGAACAGATTCTAAATAAATCTAAATGGGCTATTGCCTCGTTTTCTGGGTGTCACGCGACGAGGACATTAAATCATTGTTATTTGTATTTAAATTGAGACTTAAATTATAGATCTAGATCCTTACTTGTTTTCTCTTAAGGATAAACTTACTTTTCCGTCAAGTAATTATGCAATTGAATATCTCTAAAGATCTACAGTCTAAGTAGGCCTGCATTGTTAGGAAATTATTGGAGAAGAAGAGCTGTGGCTAACTTGATCTAAAAGTTAGATTTGGTTGCAGTAACACCTCATCACAAACTGAGCTTATGAGCATCTGAGTTATAGAATATTTGTGTGTGCTGGTAATAATCTATAAAGTCTAGATGGAGGAGCGGTTGAAAAAGATTCTTCAGAAACGGTTCTATGATTTACTTTCCCACAAAAATGGAATTTTGATGATGCTTGCTGGAGTCTTCCTTCTAACAATCTCTGCCTTTCATTTTGGAGAGGTATGCATACACTTATGATTTCGCTTGATTTTTAAGGTATAGTCAGTTCAATGCGTTGTTAATTTTAAAAACAAAATATACTTTAATATTTTAAAAGGGTATCTAACTCTAAGTAGTGCAATGTAATGTTATTTATAATGAAACTTTAAAACCTAATTATGGTTGCAATTCTCCAATGATAACAATAATCTATAATTTTATAAAGCACATGTAACCACCACTGTAAGGTTGTGCTCCATACACTTTACATTGCTATAAAAGGATTAAAATCAAGCTTGAAAAATAAATATGACTAAGAATTTATATTTATAATACATTTTTTTTTTTATAAACCAGGCTCTTTTAGAGTGGAGCCAGGACAAGTATGAGGCAGTTTTCCATTCCTTTAGTGACAATGTTGCCCAAAAGAACTTCAGAGACAGGTAATTTTGAATTGCCCATATGAATCTCTAATTTTGAATGTTTCAATTTCGTATTTAAAAAATTTAGATTTATCAGAGCATAGAAATTGATATGTAGAGAGTAAGAAAAAATAAAATCTTGGTGCTCTGACAGCTACCTGCATTTTAACCACAGTGTCAATGGTTTTGCAAGATATTTGTTGTTGACAGAGATTAATCAATGTAAGATTGTTTGTTTTTTTCATTTTTATCGAATGATTTTTATCAAATTTGATATAAAAATGTAACAAAACACCAAGGTTTAGGATTTCCCTGTAATGAGAATCCTGTATACTAAGGCAGAAATATTCTTATTTATAAGTGTATTTAATCTTTCCGTTACTGAAAAGGAAACTGGGAATGTTACTCTTGCAGGCTTTCCACACCTTTACCAATCGATGTTGTGTATACCTGGGTGAATGGAAGTGATCCCGTGTTAATCCGCCAACTGGAGATGGTTAAGTCATCTCCATCTGTCAACATCAATGCCACCAGGTACTCCTATTTGTTGCTGTAGAAATAACAAAAATTCCAATTATTCAAACATTGCCTCATCATTAATTGTTATTTAAGGAGATGGGGATGATCATCTAGTTACATTATTTTCATTTCTCTTGTTGCACCTGAAATTCTTCAAAATGGTTTCAATGTAATAAAAGAGCCTTCAGGTGTTGGAGAACCTTTAGATTAAGTTAAAGCCTTGCAAAATATATGTTATAGTAGTGGATTTTCTGGTATAGTAGCCCTGGTTATTCTTCCCCAAGATGTAGTGAATTTTTGTTTTCTGTTGGTTCTGATTTTCAGTCTACTGGGAGTTTCAAAAATTGATTTTTAATGGGACAGGAAGGAGAAAAAGTTCAGTTCAACAGAAAATAACATTTTGCACAAACAAACAAAAAAATGTTGGTTTAACAGTCAGAATTGATAAGTAGACGTTTTTTTATTCTAATTTGCCAAAAGAAAGAGTGTTTATTGAATACATTAATGCATAATAAGGTATAATATTGGCCTAGGTGCTTTTTAATGTTTCCAGTTCTTTTTTTTTGTCGCATATCCTGGTAACTTTTCAAAGCTGCACCATACTATAATTTTCAAGCTCTTTTTTCTGGTTATCACAAAAATAAAAGAAATGCTGAATATTGGAAAGGTTGTCACTATAACAATGATGAATGCTTTGCACATCGCTGCCAGACTTATACTGGCAGCTAACATAGGCATTCAAAATTGCAATTTAACATGTTATATTAGAAAAAAAGCATATTATGTAACAAAATGGCTGGGTTAGTTTTATGGAACTGCAGAACATTTAGTATAATTACAAAACTGTTTGAATTTCTATCTTGTTTGCTTCAATTTCCAAGAAAAGAAGTCTGTTACATTTCGTATGGTCTTAACATATAGGTCAAGCTCCCAAACAGTGACACATCTATTAAAGTCACTCGCTATGTTTACCAGCCTATCCACCCATCAAATGCCATGCTTTGTTGCGTTGGCGATCTTGCCCCTCCACACTTCCTGACCCTTCGCGTCTACAGTGCCTCCTTCACTTTCCCTTAATGAAGCTATTTTGTATGTCTGTCTATTATCTTTTCTCATTTCTTTGCCCTTCTGTCCAAAAAGTTTGCCTGGATTGTACAAATTGTATTTATGAGTGTTCTTTTTGTGCTAGCCTCCTGTAGAACTGTTTCATTACACTTATTTGCTGCCTAGAAGACTCTGAGTATTCTTCTGAGGCCACATTTCAGCTGCCTCCAGTTTCTTCTGTGTTTGTTCTGAGATTACCAAAGCCTAGCATCCATGGGTTTACTATAACATTAAAGGACTCTTTTTTGTCTGCATTGAGATGCTTTTGTTTGTTAAGGCTGCTTTCATTTTCTGAAAGCTTAGTCTTGCCTGTGGGAGTGTGCTATTCTGGATGATGTTTTGGTGTTATTCCTCCCATGGGTGGAGAATTAAGTTCCTAAGTATTTAAATTGGTCACATGTTTGAGTTTAGTTCCTTTGATAGAGGTTAGATTTTTCTGACTGATGACTGTTATTTATGCCTTTTTACTGTTTTAATACCAGTCCTTTCTTCCTGCTCTCTTCTTCAACAGTGTCTAACAGTCATTGCAAGTCTTCACTATTTTCTGTGACTAGTGCAGTATTATGGGATTTAACTTCAAGTTTTTTAATTCGTTGTGTCCTCATACTTTTATTCCTGGATATGTTTCGAAGTTACGGATGTTTATTTCATTATAGTGGGAGAAAAGGTCAGGGCAGAGTACACAGCCCTGCCTTTTATCTAGCTTTATGTCTTGAAATGAGCTGATTTTATTGTCCACACCTAAGAATAGAAACAGTCCTTTCAGTCTTCCATATCATTCTTGTTTAGCTTAATAGCCATCGAACGACTCTCTAGGTGTGAAAAGTTATAATTTTTTCACATCTTAACAAATAGAGTTTCTAATTTCAATTTATGCTTGTTATGCTTTGCCCAAAGCAGATCAATGTATGATTTTATATATATACACACATTAAAAAGTAATTATGCTGAAGGCTATTGTATATATTTTGAAATTGTACGATTTAATCTGTTCTTCAACATCCCTTGGCTGATAACGAAGCAAAATTATTCCACATTCTATGGTGTATGATATGTACATTAAATTTTGTTGATGATGCCAAAAAAAACATAGTTTCTGAGCCTCTAAATATGGAAATACTCATTTTTCCTTGATCAAGAGTAGTTCGACTATTTGATTTTTTAATTTTTTAATCAGTGAGACCATCTTTTAGATCTGTTTTCATACCATATTTTTTTCTTAAAGTCAAGATCCAGCATTTAACTTATTAAAACTGGTTGGTTTACATAGAGTTTTGTTTCATGCTTAATGGAAGTAAAAGTGAGCCAGGTTGATGTGGCTTCTTCCACAGGGTTTGTGCTTAGAGTTCCAGCTTTTTGAAAGAAAATCAAATAATATCACTCATTTTAGACCCTACCATCCCTCGAATCTTATAGGTTTGAGATTTACATAATTAAAATTTCTAGACCCTCAGCCTGCCGTTGATTGTCAAAATAATATTTTCAGTAAACAATTTTTTTGGTGAAAATTTTCTTTAGGGAGCAGACAGAGGCTGACAGGTAAGCAAGCATCATTTGTTTAAAGTAAATGTTGCTGCAGTGTTATAGAATGGTCAGACCATGCAATAAAACATATCCACCATAGTGAATAATACAACATCCTTTTATGCATGCTATGTGTGACAATTAAAGTCGATATGCATCTCAACGTTTTCCTGTGATTCATCGTATGCTTTAGTAAAACCGTAATGTATTATCCTAGATATTTTTGCATCAGAATATTGTAAAATCACTATGCAGTTTTATCCAAGGCTAGTTCCTTACCTTGCTTTTTCCCCCTTTATGTCATTTAAATCAAGAAATATTAAAGCAGCTTTAATACAAATAGAACACTTTGAAAATCAGCAAAAAGTTTTAAAACCCATGAACAATCAAAAAAATTAGCTTCACAATTATTATATTTTGTTGTGATAAAGTTAAGTTTTGCATTTTGTTGTAAAGGATTAATTTAAAAAAAGACTCAAATCTCTTTTATAAAGATAACTTCATGAAATAAATAAGATTAGAGCTCTTAAAGAAACAAAACACACAGGAACTTTAATTAAGATAAAAGGTTCAATAATATATATTTATATGTACATGTAACTGTTGTAATATTTTAACTGGGAACTTTACAAATTGTTATTATTATCTTTGTACAGGTAATAATGTAGAACGGTTTAGGTGTGCTGTTAGACAAGTTTAATTTTAAAAACTGAATATTGGCCAAATCACCATCAGATTTGTCATTTTACCCAGGGAAACTTCAGCCTGAAAGCAGTTGTATTTTACTTCATTTCTTGATTGAAAAAAAATAAACAAACAAAAATAGTGTGAGGGTTTTATTATTTGTAGCAAAAGTAACTTTCAATGAAATAATAATCATGAATTTTAATTCATCAACATTAGTTATATACTGTTAGAGTTTTGTTGTTGTTAAAACATTGCTGTTTACTTTTCTCCCCATTGCTTTGAAAATGCCTTGTCTATTTTGTAATATAAGCCGCTCTAACTACTGTGAGCACTCAGCTTTGTCATGCAGTCATGTCATGCCATGTAACTTATTAAATCATATACTTTTACTAGTTTAACAGTGTCCTCTAGCTTTCTCGGAGAATCTGACATGGAGACTGAGATACAACGTGAGATTTGAATCTAGGACCTTTTGTTCATCCCCCCAAAGTCACTTGCTCCACTTATTAAACTACTTTGTATTAGTTGACGGAAGAGTTAAAGGATTATGGTTATGGTTAGATTCAGTAGTACATTGTAGTACATGTACTAGCTTCTATCCCTGTTTTTTATTTGTATATATTTTTTTTAATAGATTAATTATGAGTGACTCAGAATCATCCCAACATCCAATCACAATGTCACTGTAGCTCTTAACTTTCACAACCTATCTGAAAACAGTTGCCTTAGAAAGTCTATGTATAAATTATGTTGATAAGCTTTTTTTTTTTTATCCCTTTATTGTCCATTTTAAAGTGTAAAGAAAATTTTTTCCTTATTGATAGGGTAAGGGACATTTTTTTTGTTACCAGGTGAATGGTTTTGTGACTGTTTTTATAAATTTACTGTTTTTAAATTTTGCTTATCTTGGAAAAGAAGTGGTGTTTGGTTTTGATATTTATTGTCCTCTCAAACAGCTACATATAATACCTTTGGTTCGGGTAAAATAATTTCTATGAGATGATTTCTAACTCATATTTGTTGTGAATCTACAAGATTATAATAAAATAGAAACAAAAACATTTCAACAACATTAACAGTGTGAAAATTTAATTATCAAGGCATGTATATTAATTTCACTCCAAGTCCAATGACATAAATATTAGTTTTGATGTTAGTAATAATAACATTGTTACAATGAGAACTGTAATATAATTATCACTACAGCTTCATTGAGTTGCTGATGTTGGGGAGTGATGATTATGACTGGATCAAAAGCAATTAAAGAAAATAATATCACAGCTAGCACACTTTTTGCATTACTAAATACTGCAATATAATAATAAATGTAAGAAAGACAAGGTTAATAACAATAATGACATATAAATGTATTTAACATTGTAAAAATTTCATTTTGTTTCCAACAAGGTACCATGTATCATTTATGACCTTATAACTTCTACAGCAAACACTGCAGAATCACAGACTCTCATTTGCATAAATATTACTTGTGCCTACCAAGAGAAATCCAACTTTGAATTTTCATCTCAACTTTGTGTCTAGACGTGACTGAACTCATCTTTGAAAGTTTGATCAGCAATCTGAATGAGGTTAAATTGACTTTGTCAAACCAAATTCTTTATGGGTATGTTTAAGTCAACTTCTTGTTTGTTTGTTTTTTTGGATGTCATTTTAAAAAAGTCGAACAGGTTTTAACTTTGTGCTGATTGTAAACAATTCTGTAGCTCAATCTCCTATTTTTTTCTGATATGCTAGAGAAACTCGATGTCCTTACACCAACTGTGTGTGCGTGGGTCTGCTTCTGTCGCCTGCACTTCCTGCGACCCTGACCCTGAATGAACTGAAGCTTCTAAAATCTGCTGGGACGTTACTGTTCACCAATGTCACAGAACTGAAGGAGATTAAGCAGCAGAATGATGTGCCAGGAAACTTCACGCAGCTTGAGTTGCCAACTGAGAATGATGGTTTGTCTCCCTTTTTGTCTGTAATGCTAATGTCTAATGTCATCTTGGATATTTAAAGATTAATTATTTTGCTGTGGCAAGATGTATGTTGGCTATAGTTCAGAATGAGGCATAATGGAAAAAAACTTGAAAAATGTTTTATCAAATTTATCATGGTTTCATTTAAATATCATTTATCATTATAAAATCAAAAATACAACCATTAATCCATTCCTTCTCCCTTTTGTGTTGTGAACCAGCTGTACAGATATTGTCACTGACAGGGAACTATTGGAGCTATGATGGAGTCAACTACACAGTCAGCAAAGCTTTTTATGTAAGTTCTTTTTCTTTTTGTGCAGGAAGATTTCTTTCTATTTTTACTAACTTGGGCTATTATCTGAATATAAGAGAAGAAAAAAAAGGGGGGGGGGGGATCTCATTAAGATGATATCATTAATGTAAAACCTCAAGCTGCATAGCCTCATGAGAGTGAATTAATTTAATAATTTCAAGACAAAGAGTCCTTTACATAATTGCATGGTTTAAAGACAGCAAACTAACATAAGTCCATGAACTCAAGACAGTGGGATAACTGCATGGTTGGAGGCTCTGAATTATCACAATGTGTTTGCACTAATGTTTGTATCCCCAGACGAGCGACTTGTCCCTGCGCCATGGCGCGACTGCTCCGTCCGTGGTCATGATGTCGGGCTACCCCGGCCGGTACACCGGTGACGACATCAGGATGGCTCTCTCCACCAGAGTGAATGACACACTCAAGTTTCCCATCACGGTGAGGGCAGATTTAGAATCCTCTCTCAAAGACTCCTCAGGAAAGGTCTTCTTTTTCATCTCTAAAGTTTATAAGAATCAAGTAATTAGGACCCAATTTAGAGCCAGTTTAGTTGAGTTTAGTTTAAGCCTCTTGATTCCCTGTGGAACATAGGGCCGCAGCAAATCCCCTCCACTGAACTCGGTTCTGGCTAGTCTTCTTTAGCTCGACCCATGTACTATCAGCGGCTTTTATCTTGGCATCACTTTGCCTCCAGTCTGCTTCGGGCGACCGATCTTGTTTACATTGGGGGTTCCACTCTAGAGCTCCCTTTTGATGTTGGCTTTTGAAGTGTGTGGCCTATCCAAACACATTTTCGCTTTTGTATCTCTGTCTAGGGTTTGCTTTGTTTGAGACAACTTCAGGTCACCTAAAGTTGAGGATGATTCTGAGGCATCTGTTGGTGAATGATTGCGGTTTATGGATGCTAGTCTTGGTCACGCGCCATGTTTCTGAGGCATAGAGTTAGACCGACTTCATGTTGGTATTAAAGATCTGGATCTTGTGTCATACCGACAAGGCTGTAGACCTCCCGATTGGCCTTAGGGTATTAAAAGCATATAAGGCCTTATTGATTTGGCATCTGATGCCCTTCACTTACAACACTGCTAAGATAAACAAACTTCTCAACCTCTTTGATATTTTCCTGATGCAGCTGCAGTGAATCTGCCTGTCTGCTAATCATTCGTATGGCCTCAGTTTTTCCTATATTTATCTGGAGTCCAGTCTTCTTGGCTAATCATCACACACAATATAGCCTCTCTCGTGCGTCTTGTTCTCTTTGTAAGAGAAGGCTGATGTTGTCTGCAAAGTCAAGATCTTCCAGCTGTCTCATGAAGATCCACTGGGTAGTCGTCCTCTGGCCTGTAGTTGACTTTCACATAACACAGTCCACTACCATAAGGAAGGTCATTGGCGAAAGCAACCAACCCTGGTGGACACCAGTTTTTTAATTTTGAAGGGTTCTGTTAGTTTAGCATCATGGATGACTTGACAAGTGGCATCTTTATAAAGTTGTTGACGAACTTTGGTGGAAAGCCATTGTGGTACATCAATCTCCAGGTGACGTCTCGATCAACGCTGTTGAATGCCTTTTGAAAAGTCAACAAACACTGCATACAGGGGAGTCTGCCACTCCAGTGACTGTTCAATGATAATGCGAATGGATAGAGCCGTAAAGATTTCTTTCTTTTACAAATGATTTATTGAGAAGAAATGCCAACTTATTTACTCCTAAAATTATAAACTATGGCTTATGGTACATCTTACAAGCGATGTTATGATCTTACTTAGAAAAGGCTAGTTGGCTTTTAGTGGTCTGAAGACTTAGATTAGGTCAAAAAGGCTAAGATTAAAAAAAAACAAAAAAAAAACATTGTTTGATAGGTAGATTATAAGTGGGTTTCTTCATCGAAAAATCTGTGGAGGAGAAAAAAATTAAGAAACAGATACAGTAAGTTGAAATCTTCCTATGCACAAGTTACCTATTACTATTTCTCATAATGTTACATTTTTATAGATGTGCGCATCTGTTTATTCCAGGTGAAGATCTATCCAGAGCAGGGCATCTCTCTCCTGTCTGTGACCCAGGACACTCAGTATAAACAGCTAACTAAGGTAATTCTCTTCCTTCCACCTCCTAGTCCTCTTTTACTCCCCTGCTCTCCTATGAACGATGTATTTTGGATGTATAAAAATGAAAGATAAAGATTCCAGAATGTGCAGTTGTGCTGACCGGCTAGACTTTTACTTTGTACATGGGAAAACACAATTGATTTTGACTATTATTTTTAGCTTGTTAAATAAGTTTTTTTTATAGTGCTAGTAGGCTTCCTTTGCATAATTTTACTTTGTTTTAATGTATCGGGCTGTGAAATGCTCTTTTTTTCTGAATGGTATATGAAGTTTAACTATGAAACGCGAAGTGTAATATAGTATAACAAGTTGTTTGCTTAATTTAGCATAATATAATGACCATATTCCCACCTAAGGCAGAGTATGTTTTGAGAAATCACACAATCCATCAAGCTTTGGGCAATCAGAATCCTTGGTTTTTTGGAGCACTCTTCGCACTCTTAAAACCATTTATAAAAAAGAAAATATGACCCCCCCCCCTCCATTGTGTTCCTCTTTCTGTGACCCATCATGTGGCATCTTCCCTCAGGATACGGGGCTGACCATCGACGGCAAGGCGGTCGTGTTTAACCAGGTCAGACTGGTCTGGAGTCTCCAACAGGTATGGTCTGTTTGTCAATCAGAGAGCGAAATAGTGAGAGCTTCTGCGAGTAGGATTTTGTTTTAGTTTATATACCTCAAGATAATGAAGGCGCTTGCTTCCTTTTTCAAACCTTAGTAAAACCTCAGTCTGTATCTGTTTATCAATCAGAGAGCAAAATAGTGAGAGTTTCTGCAGGTAGGATTTTGTTTATAAACCTCAAGATAATAATGGCGCTTGCTTCCTTTTTTAAACCTTAGTAAAAACTCAGTCTATATATTGTATAACCGCCTTAATTTCAACATAGAAAGAGAGTGAGCATGTGTCATGCTAGCTCCTCGTGTCGAAAGCATTCTGAGATCTTTTTAAGAAACGTCTCACCAAACCTTTGGTTCAATCAAATGCTGGTAAAAATATTAGGACATTGAATTGTGGGAGTTTGCGTACTGTAACTTTTACTTGAGAAGTTGTTTTTTATGCAGATATTTTAACGAAGGATTGTATAGTCTGAATTGACTTTTAAATATTCTTTTTTCCAGGATGTGAGAGATGATATCGTGGGAGCCAACCGCTTTGAGGATAATGAGGTAGATAGATCACAGGTGGTTTTGCCAATACAGTTAATATTGTAGGTAGATCACTAGTTGTCTCACCAATACAGTTAATATAGTAGATAGATCACTAGTTTTCTATCCAATACATTATTGTAGGTAGATCACTAGTTGTCTCACCAATACAGTTAATATTGTAGGTAGATCACTAGTTGTCTTACCAATACAGTTGATATTGTAGGTAGACCACTAATTTTCTATCCAGTACAGGTAATATTGTAGGTAGACCACTAGTTTTCTATCTAATACAGTTAATATTGTAGGTAGACCACTAGTTGTCTTACCAATACAGTTAATATTTTCCTATGGAATTAGTTTTGGTTACTTGTCTTTTTAAAAAATTCATTTATATGGCAGAAAATAAACGTTGTTTTTAAACTAAAAGAAAAGAATGGAATATTTTTTTTAGACCTGATGAAAAATTGTTTGTTTATCTTGTGGGCGGTTGTCTGAAGCCTCAGGGCTTTAGGAAAAAAGTTTTTAACTTTTTGATTCCTTTTAAAGAAAAAGATTACTGAAAATAAATGGCAATTTGAAAAATGTTCAAGCTGTGATTTTCTTTGTTTTGTCCACCAGGAACTTCGTTATTCGCTGCGGTCAGTGGAGAAATATGCGCCATGGGTGCGTCATATCTTCATTGTGACCAACGGCCAAATCCCCTACTGGCTGAACTTGGACTCTCCGCGCTTGACTGTGGTCACCCATGATGTGAGTGATGGAATATATTATATACTACTATTGTACTGCTTAATTTTTGTCTGAAGTCTTGCTCTTTTTCTCTTTGCCTCAGATCACACTCTGTACTTTCCTTGGTTATTTTGAACTCAGGCTATTTCAATTCATATATATCATTGCTCAAAACCTTTGTTTCAATAACTCACGACTATCATCATATGAGGCAATGCAACTTTGAACATGAGCTGTATATAAAACTGATCAATCTGGACATATTTGATTCATTCTCAAAAGATGCTTTGTCAACAATACCTTTTATGTAACACAGGTTAAAAAAAACCCACAGGAGTTTATTGTTTTGGTATGGTTAGTGAAATTAGAAAAAGAGTGACATTTTGGGAATATATGTCACTGAATTAAATTCTGCTAAGGTTATTGCTTGTAAAAATAAATACTTAAATTACCCAATTATGGAAAAACAAAAATGTAAAATATAAATATCTGGCGTTCTGATCTGATCTACATTTGTCATCCGGTTGTTTACTGGGGAAACAAATCATTACCTCAGAACTGTTTTGTTCTATCTCCATTGAAAGTTAGAAGGAGATGGAGCCAATCAGTTCTAGAGAGATTAAACCATTGAGTATGAAATCAATCCTGCAAACCATCTTACCTGTGTGTACCTGCAAATTTAACCTATCTTAACCAAAAACACTTCCACAGGAAATCTTTGCGAACAAAAGTCACCTGCCAAGCTTCAGCTCCCCGGCCATCGAGGCGCACATCCATCAGATCCCTGGACTTAGCGAGAGGTTCATCTACATGAACGACGATGTCATGTTTGGTAGTCCTGTCTGGCCAGACGACTTCTACACACATAGCTCGGGACACAAGGTGCAGAGCATTTGGAGCTATGAGGGTTCTTTCTCTTTATTGAGATAGAACTATTCAATTTGAGACCAAAGGACACTTTTTAAAATAAAAAATCTTGCAGTGCAAAGAAAAAACAAAAAAGCGAAAAACAAAACAGAAACCAAAAAGAATAAAAATTTTTAGACCAAAAGACACTTTTTAAGATTAAAGATCCTGCATCGCAAAAAAAAAAAGACAACAACAAAAAACAAAGATTTAACCAGCCAACCTGAGCTTAAGCATAGCATTTCTGACTTCATGAAGCCAAAGCGAGGTACCTTCAATAACCGTAGCTGAGACCTGATTTAGATATCAGTTAAAGTGTGTAATCCTCTTAACATAAACATCAGTCTAGAGGGCGGCCTAAAAGTTTATTTCACAAGTATAAATTAACACTGACTGCAAAGAGAAAAAAGGGAATGGGCGCCTCATAAACAGGTTATATATCATATTAAACAATAGTTTATCTTAACCTTTTCACATAGCATGATTTTAGGTCTATTCCTTGTGTGTGCACTGTTTTGAGGAATTAAAAAAAAATTGACAATGTAAAAGCTTTGATACTGGAAGGTGTGCACATCAATACAAAAAGGTGCTAGCAAAGTAGCGTGTCTACCCACACAACATGTGGCGGGGTGATGGGTAAAGGTTAAACAGGGTTTATCTCAAGCAGATTTCACTGGACATATGGCTTTGGATTCACACTTTTCTATTCTTGCCTGAAGGTGTACCTGACGTGGCCGGTTCCCAACTGTAACGAAGGGTGTCCTTCCACCTGGATCAAGGATGGCTACTGCGACAAGGCCTGTAACTCTTCCGAGTGTGAATGGGACGGCGGCGACTGCTTAGGTGATTTTCTATCGTGTGTCCTTTACACACAGCGCACCTGTCACTCTTGTTCATTCCTTTGTCACATCGCTCCTCTTTACACCTCGTTTCTATCTCTGTCTCTGTCCATAGGTCTGTGTGTTTGTGTTGTTTATCTGCTGTCTCTGTCTATCTGTTGTTTTTTTGTCTCTCTTCCTCTCTCTCTCTCCGTTTCTATCTTTCTCTTCCCCTCTCCCTCTCTCTGTCTCTGTCTCTGTCTATCTCTCTGTCTCTTCCATACCCCTCCCTTTTCTCTCTCTCTCTCAAAAAAATGTCCCTGTGTTCAGATGCTTGCCTTTTTTTTCTCCATATATTCACATTCCTATAAGTCTGATGATTCTAGTTAAAAAACAATGTTTTGTTTTTCTGAAGTTTTATAAAACTTATCTGTGTGAAAGCAAATCATCCAAAGCATTATAGAGTTAGCCTTAACGTCATCTTCCACCACTTCACCAGACATTTCCATAAATGTCAAATACTCCTCCAGTTTCACAGTTTAACATTGTGCCATATTTTTCATATAATTTATTATATTTTCCGCCTGTTTTTTAAAATACTTGTAGCCAGCAGTGCAGGGGCCGTACAGTACGGAGTCGGCTTTCATGGGCAGGCGGCAGAGACAAGTAAGTTTTCAATTTTAAGGTCAGTGTTTCAAAATTATTGGAATTGTTGCCATGCAGGTAACCTTGAAGTTTGTCATTAGTCATTGATGAGTGTGTCATTAGATCACTAGTGCTCCAACCTGGCTGAGGTTTTCTTTTACAGTTAATGGGCAGGTCCAAACCTGTAACTAATTGATGAGTGTGTCATTAGATCACTAGTGCTTGAACATTGTTGAATTTTTCTATACCAATTAATGGTTGACCAAGTCCAAAGCTCCATACCTACCTTGAACTAAACTGACTTAGCCAGGAATATCAAAGTTATATTGCTGGAACCAAATCACTCTGGTACTGACTACATCTCTAAAATCCTATCTTTGGGTACGCCTAAGCACCATAAATATCTCATTTTCTGAAAAAAAAAAATTGAAAGTGAAGTGAAAACATGTGATTTTACCAATCTCCTCCCTCTAACCGCCAATGTGTATCCACTTAAGATTTCCTCCCCCTAACAGTCATAGTGTATCCACTTAAGATCTCCTCCCTCTAACTACCATAGTGTATCCACTTAAGATCTCCTCCCTCTAACCCCCATAGTGTATCCACCTAAGATCTCCTCCCTCTTACCGCCATAGTTTATCCACCTAAGATCTCCTCCCTCTAACTGCCATAGTGTATCTACTTAAGATCTCCTCCTCTAACCACCATAGTGTATCCACTTAAGATCTTCTCCCTCTTACCGTCATAGTGTATCCACTTAAGATCTCCTCCCTCTAACCACCAATGTGTATCCACTTAAGATCTTCTCCCTCTTACCGCCATAGTGTATCCACTTAAGATCTCCTCCCTCTTACCGCCATAGTGTATCCACTTAAGATCTCCTCCCTCTTACCGCCATAGGATCTCTTCCCTCTAACTACCATAGTGTATCCACTAAAGATCTCTTCCCTCTAACTACCATAGTGTATCCACTAAAGATCTCTTCCCTCTAACTACCATAGTGTATCCACTAAAGATCTCTTCCCTCTAACTACCATAGTGTATCCACTAAAGATCTCTTCCCTCTAACCACCATAGTGTATCCACTAAAGATCTCCTCCCTCTAACCGCCATAGTGTATCCACTTAAAATCTCCTCCCTCTAACTACCATTGTGTATCCACTTAAGATCTCATCCCTCTAACCGCCATAGTGTATCTATCCACTTAAGATCTTCAATATTTTTATCCATAATTAAGTAAATCCTCTTTGCTGTGTCTATTCTCAGACTATTGTGCAACAGGCTGTGCTGATACGTGGCTCTCTGATAAATACTGTGACCAAGTACGTACTTTTTTTTCAACATAGGATCCAACATATTTTTTTTGTGCACAGATTTCAGTATATGATTCTTTCTGAAATCCAGGAGACACAAAACTATACATAAATTTTTTTTTTTTAAAGGAATCTTGAAAAATTACATAAAGTATTTGAGTCTTTTGAAATAGCAGGCTCGATGTTTTTGATAATATCCTTTTAATTAGCTGGTACCAATTTTTACCCCTCGTCCTCTCACTCTTCTATCTGATATCATTGTACTGGTTGCATTTATTTTGGCTCAAGGTTTAGTAGTGCCATGTTCATAGTACATGTAACATTTTTTATTCACAATTTTATAATGCTAATAACTTTCTCCATAAATTTAATGTCTATTATTTCTATGATATCAGGCTTGCAACAATCTAGACTGTGGCTTTGACACGGGTGATTGCGGCACAAATAACTTCAATCAGCTTCATAGATTTGACCTCACGAAGGAGAGACATCACTACACAGCACCTGCAGGTACAGCTGGAGTACAAACTCTGTATTGCCTGTTATTCTCTATAGATTTATACCATACTCAACTATTTTTTTTTCCTGTTCACTCTATGATGTTATCCTCCCATTTTTCTGTTTGCCTGCCTTTCCCATGACTGGTATGTTACATTCTTCACGTACTGCAACCCAGAGACATTTCAGTGACTTCTAATGCATGCTACATCACCCCTTCCTTTCCAGGGACTGAACTGGCTCAAATGATAGAGTGTAGGTCCTCAGAACGGAACGTCTGATGTCGTATCCCACGATCGGTTCAAAATTTATTTTGTCAATTTTGTCTCCTACTGGTTTGGCCGGTATAATGTGACCACTGGCTGAGACAGGAGTCTCCTGTCTCGTGTATGGCAGCAAGTAAAATTATCAGCCGTCAGTCTTGTGGCCTGTCCACAATATAGCCTATATATTGCTGACTTTGTACACTAAGCAACTAACCAAACAAACCTCACCCCCCACAGCCTCTGACCATCATCATGGAAAGCCTCGCTGGTTGGCATTTGCGTTCATGTGTCCCTCCATGTCTTTCTGTCCCCATATTTTAAAATCAGGATGATTTCTGTGTCTTCTTAACCTTTTCCCAGATCTTTTTTCTCTGTCAACCTGTCACTCTCTTTCTGTTCACCTTTCCACTTGTAATTATGTGTTCATACAACTGGATACATACAACAAATAAACAAACCAACTCATTACTGACATTTGTGCGTTTCCAGGCGAACACCTGATGTATTTCAACCTGACGGAGCTTCTGGGTGAGGAAGGGAAGGTCACAGCCGCCAAGGTTCACAAAAACAAAGGCGGTCAGAGTGGCCTCAGTCGCCAACAAGTTCAAGGTCATGACCCTAGTGCTCCATAAAGGTCAAAACGCCACCACTGTGAACTTGAGTTTAGAGTATACCACTGGAAAGAACACAAGCTTTTCAGTGAGTTGACCTTTTGGTGTTGACTGTGATTAGATTGTGGAAATGAAGTTGATATAAATGTTTGTACGGAATATGGAGTGAATTTTTTTTTTTACATAAAAAAAACCAAACTGTTTCAGGATCATTGAAGCCACCAAAAGTCTTCGATATTCTCTCAGTCTTTAGTTATATTGTATTTAAAACCTTGAAAAATGTGAACTGGGGATGAAAATATAGTTAAGCTTATAACATGCATGATTTTAGGCTTATTTCTAGTGTGCACATTATTTTGGGAAATTTAAAAAAATGCGAAAAGTTAAACCTTTGATTTTTATTATTTTGAAATGGCAAGTGTGCAGACCAGTACTAAAAGGTGCTAGCACAACAGTGTATCAACCCTCACAACATTTTTGATGGTGAAATATTAAGCCGTACCTAGTCAGAGAAAGGAAAAATGGCTCACAGAATGTATCTTGTATCACATTGAGTCATAATATATTTTTTTTCATGGTGTTAATTTTTTAGATTTCAAAATTCATTCATGCTTTATCTAAAAATCATCACCTTTTTAAGGTAGAGGTATTGTCAAACCAAAATAATAATAACAAATGATTAAATCTTGTTTTTTTGTTTTTGTGAGTTTTGATGCAACCAATGTAATAATGTTATCTTGCTATATCAATGTTTTGGTTTTGTAATATTTTAATCTCTCAGTTTAGCTTGGCATATGTATAAACTTTGATATTATGAATTACATATTTTATATAAATACTCTTTATGTTTCCAGAAACGTAGAAAGCTTTTGTTATCTTTAACTTTAAAAAATGACTCTCTAAGCAGGTTAATGTGTCTGTTGTCTTTCTTCTTTTTGATCCCTATTTCCTGTATTTCTTCATTAGCTGAAACTGAGCGTTGATGTGGACACCTCCACTAAACGAAAGGAAATTGTGGTTGCCACGAAAACTGAGGAGGAGTCGGATACCATACCAGATTCTATAGATTCTCTGGACGCAGCCTCCTTTGTTGGGTGGGATAGTCGCCGAATGTAAGAAATTTTTATCAATACTAGTTTACAAAAGATGCTTTCATTTCTCGTTTTTAATTGGACAAATTTTAATGTAAATGAAATCAACAAATTTTTTTTACTGGGTGCATGTTGTGCTCTTTTTCCTCATTCAAATTATTATTTTAGTGCTTGTCCCTTGCTTTTGAGTTATTCACCAGTGGCTCTCATGTTAACTTGTTGACTTTAATATACAATCTCCACTTTCTAATTTTACTACAGTTTTTCCTTAACTTTGTGAAAACTGACATACAATACCTGTATCAAGCTTTGTGAAAACTGACATACAACACCTGTATCAAACTTTGTGAAAACTGACCTACTTAAACTGACATACAACACGTGTATCAAGCTTTGTGAAAACTGACCTACTTAATCTGACATACAACACCTATATCAAGCTTTGTGAAAACTGACCTACTTAACCTGACATACAACACCTGCTTTGTTAAAATAAAGACACACCACATGCAATGTTCCAGAGAGCCCGTGGGTGAAGCGAACCTAGCAGAGTACGCCCTTAAAGACGCAGCAGAGATGAATGAAGTCAGCCTGTTGGACGTACTGTACCAAAACTTCAGGGAACTGGCGAACCTGAGTGAGCCTCTCAAGAAACAGCTGGAGGACCTTGAAACAGCCTTAAAAGAAGGTGCGTCTCTACACCAAACTGGCTCATAAATTTGTGGTTAGAAAATCAATATTATTGTTTATGGTTTTTTTTTCTCATTATTGATCCACGTCTATTTTCTTATCAGACTTCCTACTTTAATGCTGGTTTTATTAGTAGTTTTTTTTCCTCATAGTTCAGCATTGATCATTAACGTTTCCTTAAAATTTTTGACAGTTTTAAATCTTTCACACTCCCCAGACGAACTGACCGCCCAAGGCTTCAAACTCACACTGAATGCGATTGGCGCTCGGTTCAGCCAAGAGCTGGAGTCTCTCAGGCCCAAGCTACGCGAGCTGAAACTTTCTGACCCGACTGGAGAACGACAAAAACGGGAGAGTTCCGCAGTAGACGCCAAGGAGAAGCTGACACAGCCAGAACAACAGCCAGACAAGTCTCAAGATCTGCTGGAAAAGGAGTCGCGACTCTCACAGCACCAGGAGGAAAAGAAATCCCAGCAAGAGAATCAGGCAGGAGCTGACAAAAAAAATGGCGGACAGGAAAAGGAAACACAGCTTGATCAGCCAGATCCACAGCGGTCGGAACAAGCGCAGCGTCTTATAACTAGCAACAAGCTGCAGAATCAAAGTAGGCTGTCAGAACAAAAGCAGGAGCTTGGCGATGACTCTATCCCTGTAGTCAATGTCGATCAACGGAGATTTCAAGCTGCGTCTCTTAAAAGAAGTAGGAAATCAGGTCATATAGAAGAATCCAAAACAAAAGAGGTTCTTAGACCGCAGCAGCAACATGCCAACGATCACTTGCAAGTCCAAGAACACCGGAAAGCTGTGATGATGGACCTGGAAAAAGAACAATCTGAAATTGAGAAGGAAGATTCTCCATATGATGTCGGAGGTCAAGGAGCAGGAGGCAGGAGACTTCTCTCCCCTTTCTTTGATCTCCTGGTTCAAAAGGGAGAGAATAAACTTCAGGGAGCAGGAGCGAAAATGAGACAGGAGGAAAGAATGGTAATTATCAATGTGTTTTTTTGTTTGCTGTTGTTTTGTTTTATGCCAACTATCGGTACTTTAAGATGCTTGGGGTTAATGTTGGAAGATCATCAGTTTACAGTGTGATTGCGGGCTGCCGGGCAGATACACTTAAACATCAGGATTAACCTTCCAGGTATTGACGTCAGCATTATCTAGAAAGTGGAATATGTTTCAGGACAGACAATATATAGTCTGGTCTTTGTCAATAAGAAATAGACAGTCTTTTCACAATTAGGAAACGCAGAGCTCAAGATTATATAACTACTGGTTTTTACGTTTTATATAAATGGGCAAGAATTATGATCTTCTGAAGATAAAATGTAAAACTTTAAATTCCATGTTTTCATCACATTATTTAGCATAAACAGGCATACAAAAAATGACTTTTAAGTTTTGCCATAACTTTATGTTCAATCTTAGTTTTTCTGTGTATCAAGCACTTTTCTATCATGTGTGCCATAATATCGCTGCTGCTCTAGAGTTTACAATTTTGTTTTCTTACTGGATGCCAGATTAGCGAAGATGACTTCCTGAAACTGGTCAGGGTAGGCAAAACACAAAGTGAGGGAGGCACTCTTCCATGGGAGAGAGAACAAAAGGTATCTCATAAAACCCATAGCCTTTATTTCTTGTCCCTCAGTAACTGATAAACTAATCATGTCCCTGAAGTCCCCTATGTCATTGTACAATTTGAGTTTGAAAATCATATTTGAATTAAATAATTTCAAGAAATATTAATATTCGCATGAAAACAGGAGTATCTTATCCCTTATTTAATATATGTTGTAACGATCGAGTTGTAAAAACACATGAAAAGCATTTGGTGAATTTATCAAAATATTTGAATTTAAAAAATTCAGGAAATATTAATATTCGCATAAACACAGTAGTACCTTATCCCTTATTCACTATGTGTTGTAACGATCGATTTGTAAATACACATGAAAAGTATTCGGTTAATTTTTCAATGGGGGTCTTTGTCAAATGCCAAGCATTTTTGTTAGGTTTTCTGTAAAATTTAGAGGTGAAGTTGATCCTCAGCCTCTTGATTTGTTCACAGTTTGAGCGCGAGGAAGATGAGGTGGTGGTAGCCAAGGACTACATCGTGGAGGGCTATCAAGGGAGACAACTGTTGGATACCTTTGGGGATTCTCTGCGCCATGTGAACTCTCTCTATAACAAGGAGTTTGGGTTTGCGTCTCGCAAAGTCCTGGCCCACATGCCTCATTTCATCGATAAAAATATCATGCAAGAACTTCAAGAAAGGTAGCGTGTGTTACTCTCATCTTTAAATACCCCATAGCATAAAAGTTTTCTGGAAACTCGTAAGCTATTATGTATTTCAAAAACATACCAATATAAAATTTTGTACGGTTACGGATGTGAGGTTTGTTAAATGTGATAATGATAGCCTGAAGTAGGCCAACTTCGAACAGCTCACATCAGTAGCAGCACCAAAAAGATGGAGTAAAAACTGGACTAACTTCTGCCCCAGCGCATCTGTGTAATTTGATTATCGTCACAATGCTATGATGTACTGAGATGGGCACAACTGCTGGATGTTGAACCTCAGACCTCACACTTGTCTGTACAAACCCCTAACCGCCTAATTGTTGTGCTCCTTTCTTCACTATCAGTCTTTTTATTCATCAGTTTTGCAGGGAGAGGCTTGAATTCCGCTCTTTTACTCAATGCATGTGTTACAGTAAACCTTTATTTAGTAATTAGCTTTGGCTTCAATTCTAATTATTTGATTCCATTGAAATTACCTAGTGAAATAAGAATAATAAAAAAATTAAATTGAGTCTCATTTAAAATAATTTGTTAAGCTTTATGTGATGAGAGAAGAAATTATGCTTTTGTCCCCTCATTTGGGCATCCATCCATCCATCGAGTACTGAGCTTTGTAGCAGTGGTGATTGTACCTGTCTACAATTCCCTATGCTTGGCTGCTTTCAACACCTCTGTCTTTTTCCCTCCAGTAAGCTAATTTGTTAGCCAGTCCATTGTCTCTGAATTGAAAAGAATTGAATCGAAGCTTTATTCAGTCGATATATAGAAAAATACCTAGTGAAAATAAACAATGTTGGACCAGGCTCCAAATACAACCAGCATCAAATGTACCCCCAAAGAGATGAATCAAACATTTTTCTTTCTCCTCTTCCCTACTATGCCAGGTTTCCCCAGCAGTGGGAGGAGACCTCCTCGCACCGAATCCGACACTCGCGGGACATGCAGTACTCCTTCTCGTACTTCTACTACCTGATGGGCGTGAGGGAGGACGTTCCAGTGGACTCTGTCTTTGACGACATGGACACAGACCTCTCAGGGTGGGCTCTACTTTACGTTCTCTATAGAGGGAGGGAGAGAATTCTCTCCCTCTCTCCGGGTTTAACGTCTCCTAGGTTCCCCTGGGGGATCCTTTACAGCGAGCTGGGCTCTACTTACAGTTTGATTTGTTTTTGTAGTTTCACGTGCATAAAAACACAGGCTTAGATTAAGTGTGCTCCTATCAATGAGACAAGTTCAGTCTATCAGGAGCTGAAGTTAGAATAAGTTGTGTTGATTGCTTAACGTCCAAAATCATTACTATATAGGCTATATTGTGGATAGGCCCCAAGACAAACGTCTGACAATTATGCCACACAGAGACAGTGCGAGGAGAACTGGACTGCTGTCTTAGCCGATCACATTTTACTGGTATCGACCCAACCAGTTGGAGGCAAAATCGGACAAATAAAGTTTTGACTGATCCTGGGTTTCAAACCATGGACCCTCTAGTTGCAAAATAATGCTCTACCACTTTACCCTGTTTGTACCAGGTAGAGTGCAGTTTCAGTTAATTTTTACATTCATAAACACAGTCTGGGATTTAATGTCCTCCAATGAATGTGAATTACAGTCTCTGAGGAGCTGAAGTTAAAAATAAACATTTAAAAAAACCAACACAGAACAAATAGATAATGGAAAAAATATACTTTCTAGAACTGAAAGCAAGTTAATGTTGTTTATGAATTATTCTTGTTAACTATTTTTTTCACTCTCATTTCAAGTACAATTCATCCATCCACATTTTTTGTTACCATTATAAAAAAAATATTGTTTCAGGGAACCTTTCATTACTAAAGTGTTTTTTTAATCATAATGTTGGACAACAGAAATTTAATTTCCCTTCCTTTTCTTTTTCAATAACGAAAATCAGCACAGACTGATAAAAAACAACCCAAACAACAACCTGTCTCTTTCCTCAGAATCCTATCAGATAGAGAGATCCGAACTCTGGCCACTCGACTATATGAATTGCCTCTCTATTTGGAGGTAAGTTATGCAAGTTTAAATTGATATTCACCCACTCAGATAAAGGAGGTATGCCATATATAAGCCCTTGTTACCATGCATACTTGAAAAAATGTTCTCATGTATGGTTATTATGTGACTTTTTATTATTTTTAACCAATCGGCTCAAATATGAACAAAAAAAAAATAACAACATGTGTTTAAGTGCAGTGAAAAATCATTGAGATGCCCCTTATTTTCAACATCAAAATTTGATTAAAACCTACCCTATCTCCTTCTTTCTCTTCTCTTCTCTCTCTCTCTCTCTCTCTCTCTCTCTCTTTCTCTCTCTCTCTCTCTCTCTTTCTCTCTCTCTCTCTCCTCTCTCTCTCTCTCTCTCTCTCTCTCTCTCTCTCTCTCTCTCTCTCTCTCTCTCTCTCTCTCTCTCTCTCTCT
>RQTK01000854.1:196609-222519 GCA_003991915.1 Elysia chlorotica
CCCCCCACACACCCACACACTAATTCCTTTATTTCTAATTGAGCGTCATAGCCTTGGTTAAAACTCAAAACTTAAAAATCACAAGTTCTCCACCAGATCCTTTGAAAGATATTGATTCATTGAAAAGTACTTTTGAACATTAGAAAGATTGAAAGTTTGATAAAGTTTTATTGTCCCTGCTTGTTCCCAGACTCTGACTGGGCTGGAGGACATCTTCAAGAACTGCTCCCGCTTTGGGGACAACTATACAGTGGAAGTGATACCAGAATCTCTCCAGGAGGTCTACTATGATAAAGAAATGGTATATAGCTTACTAATACTATATTAACTTTTACTCAATCTGTCCCATGCACTGTTTTGTATATAATCTGACTTGCTATTTGTTTCTATGACTGGTTATCTTTGATATGTGTTGAGAAAGCCACCAAGAACCTCTGAATAGAAGTGGGGAAATCAATAAACTATTTTACTTATTGCCTTGAAAACCTGTGTGACTGATGTTAATGCACAGCATTAATGTGTTCTCTCTGTATACGGATTCTGATGTTTCTAATATTTAGATTTAGGGTTGTATCTTACAATGACTGCTTACTGATACTGTTTTGATGGACCTTTTCAATGGGTTGCATTATGCGCAATTCATGTAAGAACTTCAATCAGTAGGAGCACGGTAGGGCTGGGATTAAAGCATTTGCTTCTGAAGCAGGAGGTCTGGGTTCGAGCCCTGCTTTGGCGACCAGGTTTTTTTAATGGTTGGGTCTGTGTCAGTCTGATGTGAGCAGCCAGGTCCTGGGTATCCTTCTCCGTTGAAAAAACAACCTTAACCATTAGCTAACTAAGCTGTGGGGTGACTACAAGAAGAATGGTTTGAAAGAAGAGAAGTCTGGACTATCTGATTTGGATCAGTTTATAAAAATGATTTATACTGTTATGAGCTTGATAAATTCTCTTATCTGAGGAAGATAAAAAATGTTTCTGTATGTTTTATTTATGCTGCTCTGTAGAGAATGGTAACCATTATGTCCGTAGCACTATCTGAACCTTGACAGATCTGTGTTGAAATGTTTTTCCTCAGCCTCAGGTGACCAAGCAGCTGTTCATGACGTGTAAAGTGCTTACTGATTTGGTGCACGAGAAATTTAAGTCTCGACCAAAATACAAGTGAGTGTTTTGTATTGTGAAAATGTTGTACTGTGTCTGATGATCGTTGTTTAAAAATCTGCTCATGATCTTGCACTGAGATTCAATTTTGAATCACTACCAGTTAAAATCGAACAGTGATCATGATTTGTGACATGGAAGAGAAAAAGACGAGTTTGATAAAATACATGTAAACTATATAATGAAAGTATAGGGTAGATCTATGTCTTGGATCTGCTTAAGCAACAGAGCAATTGAAATTAGATTTTGGTCTTTATACCGATAAATTTAACTGGATAAAATGATAACAGTTATTGTTGATGAGAAAGTTATTTTATCATGAAAAAAAATGCCTTGTTATTTTAAGGGCTTATAAAATTAGCCACAAACTAGCAAGAGCAAATGAAGCCAATCCACCCCACAGAGCCACCTGTATTATTTGTGTATTGTCTGCATTAGTTAATGTGGACGTTGGCACAACTATACATAGATCTTTATCTGGGTAGACAACAAAAAGGATATGATTTAATCCCATGATGTTTAATCAGCTTAGACTCGAGCAAACGTGCGAACTCAACATGCAATCTTCATAACTGTGAATCTCTTGTCTAATGGACATCACTCAGAAATACTCACTAATTATTACAAGTAGGAATGAGCTAGTTGCACCAATTGATAACTTATCAATACAATTTATTTGTGTGTATTTCCCCCAGGACTGTAGAGATGGATGACGGCCACGTGACGTTCAAGATGATCCACACCAACGTCTCCTTCGTGGTCGGCCAACTGGACGACGTCCGCAAGAACCCAAAGTAAGGAGCTTTTCCCGTGGTCCGAGTCCACATAGTTGAGTTAGGATAATAATGCAGAATCTTTTTTGTTTGTTTCATTTAACTGTGCAATTGCTTTGTTCATGAAATTCTAAGCCGAGGCATGCAGACTAGGCTACCAAATTCCTTAACCTATATTTTTTTGTATTTATGAGGAGAATGTTTTGAATATAATTTCTCTTTGTGTTCAAGTCAAAGTTGTTGTCAAGCTTGTTCTACTTTTTCTCTATTAGTGCATCTATGTTTGTACCTGCTAATTTTGAAGCCAAGGCGCTGAACAAGGCAAAAAATGATCTACCTAATGCACATTCATTTTACTACAGGAAATTCATCTGTTTGAATGACAACATCGAGCATGCGAAAGAGGAGGCTAAAACAGTGAGTGCAATAAGCTTTACTTTTTTAAAGCATCAATAATTCAACATCTTCATCTAGTATTGCATGTAATATTTTTTATATTTTCTTTATGACTATTTCATTTTTATGGTATTGATCTATAGCTGTCTATTAATTGTAGTTAAACTGAACCCCATTTTTGCTTTGATCTGGTTTTTTGATGGTGATTTTCTGCCCGCTGTAAGGATAAACAATTCTTCAATCTTGAAAGTCACAATCCACCTTTTATGTTTTGAATGGCGCCAAGTATAAAAAAAAAACGTATAGAAGTTCCAATTAAATAAAGATTTTTCTCTATTGTGCCACACATTTTTGAACCAACTCATATCAATCAATTAGAAGTCGTAGTTTTGACATTTTGAGGAATTAATAGTGTGTTAAAAAGCACAAAATGCAGTTTTAGAGGTTTACAAAATGTATAACTTTCTTATTAACCTGATTTTAACATTTTCATTCAAAAATGTAAAAAGCCTATAACGCACTTCTATTAGAGGGCTCCAGCTGAAAATGTTGTTAGTGTCTTGTGCATGAAAAGCTCAGAACATCTCACTTTTCAAGTATTTGATAGAGCTGCTGAGGTAAAAGAGAAGGTATAGCCAGAACTATAGGTGGTTTTGATATGGAAGAGAAGCATGCTATTTCTTTCCCAGCAGAGTGACCTCTCTTTGGTAATGAGTAGTGAAACTTTGTTTACATTCTTAACCTAGCATAAAATATAAAGTGCTTCTTCTATATAGCATCAAAATTAATATGTATCTTATGAAGTAGACAAATAATGTTAGATTCCAATACTATCAAATTTAAGAGCTGTGCGCCTCTCCGTGTATCTGCCGTGCAGGTGAAGGCTGTGCTCCAAGACTTCTACGAGTCGATGTTCCCACGGCCGTCTCAGTTTGAGCTGCAGCGCGAGTACCGGAACCGATTCCTGCACATGAACGATCTCAGGGAGTGGTGAGTGCTCGTCTCAGTCGATTCTTGTCTCAACAGAAGAATCAGATTGGAATATGCGTAACCTTTTCCATCTTGCCATACACGTGTTGTGTACGTTGATATGTTCTTGTGCTAGCACCTCTTGGATTGATCTGCACACATTCCATTTGGGAATAATAAATATCAAAGCTTTTAACTTTTATACATTTGTAGAAACTTCCGAAAAAAGTGCCTTAAATAATGCAATTTGAAAAGGTTGAAATAATTTGAGAGACCCCAATTTCCTTTTTATTTACTTTACAGTCACTGCTTAATATCAACTCTGGATCAAGTAAACTTTTAGGCTGTTCCCAAGAGGTTCATGTTAAAGGGATTTTGCTGTACCTTCTAGCACTGAACATACTTTGTTGACTCAATGTTAGAGAAGGTGCTGTAGTCCTGACGATATTATGGTAAAGACACATTATGTTTTGTCATATCATACTTTTAGCTTTAGATGTTTTGTTTGAAGGTGGCTATAGTGTTTGCTTATTTTTGTAAACACTTGCAAGAAATTATTTTTGTTGTTGTTAATGTTGCCCAAGTTGGTCCGCTTGAAAGCTCTTCCTTTTAAATTACCAGAAATTCAATATGGAAGATAGACATCAATCAAATCAAAAGGGGTTTTTGAAATTGTATAGAAGTTTTAATCATGAAATGCTCTATGACACTTTGGCCAATTTAACCAACAATATCGTGCTCTATTTCATTTATAAATTCAACATCTCATGCTTTTTGTATAAAAAAAACTTCATGAGAGAATATCACCATCATCATCATCACCATCATCATCATCATCATCATCATCATCATCATCATCATCATCATCATCGCATTGGCAATCATGTCCTTCCACACCTCTAGATCCCTTGTTGCCTTCAGCGCCTTCATCATGTCCGCTGTATTCAGCCGCAAAACTAGACTGTCTAGTAGTAGTAACACGAGGTGTTCAAGTTGTCCTTTTAATGATGACTGACGTTTTCATATTTTTTTTATAAGAGATCTTCCTGAGTCTGTCTCATTTAAGACAGGTTCGTTAGACTTCTTTGCTGTCTAAGGTATACAAAGCATTCGCCTAAGAAATCACATCTCATCGGCTTCAAGTTTCTTCTGTGCTTGTTTGGAAATCGCTCCAAGCCTTGTACCCGTACATTAAAATGGGTTCTATGTAGCATCGTAGGACCTTTTTTCTTGTTTCCATCGATAGAATCTTGTTCGTAAGAACTCTTTTCATCTTTCCAAAATTCATCTTTGCCTGGGCTATTCTAAACGATATTACTGTTTTGTTTCGGCCGGCGCTTGTGATATGAGTTCCAAGGTATTGGAAGGACTCGCACTGCTTCAGTTTAGTGCCAACGGCATTAATATTGCTTTGTGGTGTCTTGTTTTTACAACCATGTCTTCTGTTTTCTTACGGTTTAACTTGAGACCTTTCTTTTGACTTTCAACCTCAGCAACACTGAGAAGATTTCGGAAGTCTATTTCACCTTCCGCTATCAGAACCGTGTCATTTGCGCATCTTACATTGTTTATGTTTTGTAATGACCACCTATCTTGATCCCTTGTGGACTCTCCAGTTCTCTCATGATATGCAACGAAAACAAATGGGGTGTTGGGTACAGAGATAGGGATGGTTCCTCATGGGGAGTGATAGTCATGCCCCATTGGGAGTGGCCAGGATCCTATTTTGGTTCTCATCTCTGTATCTAGCTCAAGTATGGCTCCATGGATATTGCCTTATTGCTATAAGGTAGGTGATCATAACATGAACAATTTAAGAAGAATATCAAGGAGTTTAATACGAATATTCCTCTTCCCATGTGTCCCTGCAGGAGAATCTACAGAGATCGGCTACGCCTGTTCACCCACATTGCTTTATCTCTTCTGATTATCCTGACTGCGGCTTCATTCTTTGGGGACAAGGTGAGTTTTTACATTCTAAGTATAGAAAGATAGAGACAAATTATTGTTTCTTAGGTATTAAAAGTTAACATTGATTCATTTCATTCAATCAGATGTGTTTTGATTCATTGCTTCAAGTTAAATAAATTTGTTACCTAGTGAAATAAATTTGTTACCTAGACATGAACTGCAAAAGATAAGTGGACAAACTTTAATGTTGAAAATTTAGAAACTTTAAAATTCTGTGGGTTTTAAAATGTGAACAGGCAGTAATTACAATTTTGTGCACATCTCTATGTCAACGTATGTAGACTGTGGAGGTAAGGGTATTTATGCAGGAAAGTCTTTTATTCCATGATACTGACTTTTATTTAGAAAGTTTATACATGTGTTTCCGTCCATTTAGTTAAATTTTCTTTGTTGTTTTTTGTTTTGATATGAAGCTGAAGTTATTTAACTTAATTTCTTTCTCCTCCTTGCTTTTCGCATAGAGAAATGATACATAAATTGAAGACAGATTGAGTAAAATACACGCACCAGCTAAAATATTCAGCAAAGTATTTAGCATTATTAAACAAGGGTTAGGCCGATACACATCCTGCAACTATGGTAAATTAATCTACTACAAAATGCTGTCACTGTGAGAACTTTGATTTCTTGTAGGAGAAAAAGTACTCCTGCATTCCTAAGGAAAATTCTTTAACAATTATAAATCTGACTATGTTAAGGTTCAAATCTGGCAACTAACTAGGTCGGTCTATAACTCGATTTAATTGCCTCAGTTATACGTCTCTAGCGGTTCACAACATCCCTTATTTGAACAATCACGTCAAGCTCCTGGCAGCACAGGCACAGTGCACACACAGTCACAGTTTGCTGGGCAGAAAAGCACACACTCACAGGCAGCAAACCCATTACATCTTCTCCAGACTGTGTATGCAATGTATACAACACAGAGTGTTTTGCACATTGCGCTAGGAAAACCACATGTTGGTTATGTTATAACTCATATACATTGCGAACCAAAGGTGTCCAATTGTTTGCGTGCTGCCATGCTGAGTGTGAATATAAGTACTTTTGTCTCAGCTGATCACATGACACTGACATGGCCCCAGCCAGTAGGAGATAAGACGGCCCTACCACTGATTGAATTGCAACCTCTGGATTAGAAGCTGTGCGCCCAACTGTTGAAACAACTCTCCCCTTCTGTCTTGTTTTGTCTTGTTCTACATTTTAACAGTTTTATTTCTATTCCCAAAGCAAGTGGACTTCACTGGTGTTGCTAGAACTTTTGAAGATCCATTTCTGCAAGTATACCCGCCTTATTACTCTAACAGATAATATTATTAACACCTCAAATATTTCCTCAGATCGAGAGCTGGAGACACAGGTTAGCCTTGCGTCGATGGAAAAATCGGCAAGCTCCATCATCCACATCATCATTCCTTTCATCTTCCTCGTCAAACGTAAATTCGAGTTCGCCTGGTGGGCGCGACACCCCGCCCAGCTCCATCAGTACGAGCGGTCCGCACACTGGGCCTGATGTGGACGCCGACACCTGCATGTTGTGGCCAGGTCAGGGACCCGTCGACACCGTATGACAATTACTGCTAGGGCTGCTCTCTCCCACAGCCCTCACTGTCATCATGGCGCTTGTTTTCCTCGCTAACATCGCAGCCATCATGTATCATATTTTCTATACGTGATGGCAGCCATGATGTACCATATTCTCAATCATGTATCATATTCTCTATACGTGATGGCAGCCATCATGTACCATATTCTCTATACGTGATGGCAGCCATCATGTACCATATTCTCTATACGTGATGGTAGTCATCATGTACCATATTCTCTATACGTGATGGTAGCCATCATGTACCATATTCTCTATACGTGATGGTAGCCTTCATGTACCATATTCTTTATAAGTTATGTTAGCCATCATTTCTATACGTTTTCTCTACTTTTATTAAAATCCATGACAATTGGTAAATGTATACATGCTTTATCTCATTTGAGTTACTAAAAGAACCAATGTTGACTGATGATTGATTTAAACGTTTAAAGTTCAGTGAGCTTAACTTTTATTTTTTAAAAGTATTACAAATAGGACGTAGATAATTTCCTTTTTGTAAGCCAATATTCTATCAGTTTATTTTTTTAATACCTATCCCTGTTCTACTTTTCAAGAGCCAAACCATACTTAAGAATAAGGTGTAAAATAAATACCAATCACAAATTTGATTTCGTAGATTATGAATTACTTCTGCATTACAATACATTTCAGTATTTTTGTCAACTTTTCGTTACAATTTTTATATATTAAGGACTTTCATTGTTAAGTAAAATACTGTAAATAGATGCTACCCATATGCATTATTGAACTATTGTTCAAGGCGTAATTTTCAACTGTATGTTTCATATGATGCACTTTCTAAAAAATGCAATCTTTGTTTATTTTTGCCCTGTGGCATAATGGATAGCTTCAAGTTCAAAACTTCTTTTTTTCATACTTTTATTTATGTCAATGTCCATTCAGCCTTTTTTTGTAGTTGTATCTTTTTGTTCATTTGTTTTCCAAACCTATCCCATTACCTTTTTATTTGAAAGTAATATTTAAAAAAAACGCTTTTTATTTTTTGTAAAAGAATGTTGATATTATGAATTGTCAATTTGACTCTGGGGTCCAAAATATGTGATGTGTCTTTCTTTGAATTTTGTCATAATATTTCTTCATTTATTTATTTTATTTTTAGTTTCTTGTCTATGATAATGCAATGCTCAAAAACAAAATGTGTTTATATGTATTGATACCTCCTTCTCTTTCCTGCAAATTTAATATATACTGAGCCAGTATGAAGTTACACAAATATGAAAAGAGAAGTTGCAATAATCTATCTCAAAATAGGTATTCCAAGTGCGGAGTGAAAATATTATGTCTTGAAAGAAAAAAAAAAGGTAAGTTTCTGACAGTTTAAAAAAAAATTTTGTTATCAAGGGATTTAACTCTTTCAAATTTTGTTATAAAACATATATGCGTTCCTAGGCTATAGTCTGTGGATTAAATCAAGACCAACTTTTCTTTTGAAGATTAATCATTATTGTATCAAAATCCTCTCCAATTGAGTGCGCCATACATTTTTTAATGATATATCCTAATATTTTAATTAGTGCCTTTCTCAATGTCAGTCGAACGTCCATTTTATTTTATACCTTGATTTAATTAGTTGTATGTTCTCATAATTTTATGCCAGGTTAAGTGGAGTGCCAGTTGCTTTTGTTTGCCTTCTAATTTCACAATCTGTGTAAATTATGAGTTTTTCAAATTCGTGTATTTTTCATTTTATATGCAAGTTGAAATTATGCATGGTTGAAATGACATTCCTTAAAGTTATTTTTGTGGGGCAAAAATATTTGTGATATGCCATTCTCAGTTTCTAACCTGTACATTTTTTACTCATTAAACAATGAATACATAGTTTGCTGAGACCAAGGGTCACAAGTTTGTACGTATCTAATAGTATTTTGGTTTATATTCAAATTGTTTATTGAATTGATATAAATCTTTTGGGGAGAATTTTATATGGAAGGTTTTGTATTCTTGAATGTTTTAAATAATGCTTGTGCATCTTTTACTGATGTAGAAACTCCTTTTTGGCCTTATCTTTGATTTGTTAAAGACAAAAGACCTCTTGGACAGTATTTGCAAAATCATATAAAAAAAAAATTCATAAAAATTGTCTTTTATATTTTTTTAATATTGTTTTACTTGTATCTTCCAAGTCGATTGGTCATCTTAGATCCATTCTTGAAAAAAGCACTGTGTAGCATTGAGACTAAAAGCTCCATACTAACGCCTGTTTAATATAACTTTCTTTCGTTGAACCGTAGTACATCATCAAGTTATTTATTGTGTGTAGCTGGATGAATTCCAAACACTTTTATGTTTTTATTATGGTTATAATTATTTTAAAAACTCCCCAAAGAGTACAAGGAATTTTGTTCATCAGTTGGGAAGAGGAATTCCAAAATATAACAGCAAAAAAAAAAAACGACCATCTAGTTATCTTTATTTTTAGTTCAAGGATTTGCCAATTATTTAATTATTGGTTTTTCATCTGAAGTTATTTATTTTAAATATTGGGAAGAGGAATTCCAAAATATAACAGCAAAAAAAAAAAAAACGACCACTATTTCTATCTTTATCTTTTATTGTCTTCAATATATGATATGCTTTGTTACTCACTCAAGAACCAAACTCTTGCTCTATACTTGTATATGATGTGTGGGGATCCACCACTACATATTCAGAATTGCCGGGAAGGACATTTCGAGATTCAGTTCTATACAATCCATTTTTTTTCTATTGTGCTTTTTTACTTTTGAAAAAAAGATATCTTTGGTACTGACAGAGATATTCTGATTAAATAAAATGTGGCACGCTAAGCACTGGACTGGGATTCCCACTGGCTGAAATCCTGAGGTGGAATCTTTGATAGTGTCACCCAGTCGCTGAAACCTGTCAGGTGGAATTTTTGATAAGGTCATCCAGGAGCTGAAACCCTGAGGTCGAATTTTTTTATACAGTAAGCAGTAATAATTCAAACCAGTATCCCCAAGCCGTGGTGGGATTTGTGCTGAGTTGGTTGGTTGGTTGTTTGGTTTTAACGTCCAACATCAGCAACTTATGGCTATCTCGTGGACGGGCCCCAAGACGGACGTCTGACAATTTTATGTGCTGCCACACACGAGACAGGGTGGGGATACCATGACTCCTGTCTCAGCCGGTCACATTATACTGACACCGACCCAACCAGTAGGGATTGCAACAGCCAGGATTCGAACTCGGGACCTTTTGCGTCGGAAGCCGATGTTCTACCCCTGGGCCACCGCGCCCCTGCAATCCGTCAGGTGGAATGTCAGGTGGAATTTTTGATAAGGTCATCCAGTAGCTGAAATCCTGAGGTGGAATTTTGTATACGGTCATCCCTGACCACAACCCACTCGGAAAGATTCTCACAATACTGCTGTTTTAGATAAATTCATCCTAAGTCTGGGGTACTGATCACTACCTGCTATTATGCTTACTAGCTTAAAAATCGTGTTAAGTAAATAAGGCACATTTTAAACTTAAATTTTGTCTCCTCGAAGATCACTATTTTTTTTATTACAATATTACAATTTGCCCTAGATAGCCCTTTCTTCACCTAATACTGCTAAGAACACAAAAGTAGTTTTGCAGAGACCCCTGTTACAAGTGGATTCATTACAATGTTTCTAACCCATCAAACTCAAATTTATATAAATGTGTCAAATTTTTTTTCATTTTTCTCCAAACAAAAATCTAGAAAAATCAATTCATCATCTCAATTCAATTCTAATTAGAGAGGAAACGGTCAGAGCTATGCCAGAATTGGGTGTTAACACAAATTGAAGTTAATTATTCTGCTATCTTTGTAAAAGCATCATTTAAATTTAACGCTATGCTTTTGTCCTCCCCCTACAGTGAGCAGTAGTTGGTTCTTTGTGATGTCTGTAAAATATTGAAACCACCAAAGCTGAGAGATTTATTTTCCCTAGTTGGAACAAAATGAAAGTTGAGGTATGCTTTTCTAAATTTTCAGAAAAAGTTTGTGCCTAGAATAAAACCATGGACAATTTTAGATCAAATGTTTTTTAACCTGAAGCAATATTAAAACTTATTTTAGTGTTGTATTGATTTTTCTGAAATTTGTTACATGCAGAAAGTAAAACATAGTTGTAAAAATTAATACGATTTTATTCTTAAAATTTCAATATCTATGAGGGATTGACATTTTTCTTATGCTACCAACCACATGATGATTAGAATTGTGTCAGTATTATTGACAGGTTTTGATGAATTCTTGTTTAGTGGAATTCTGGTGTACAAGATTTAATTTGTTTTATTACTTTTAATGTCTTCTGGAAGTCCTTGTATTTTGCTTAGAAAATTATTTTAAGATGTTTGGGTCAAATACTCATTCCGCGCTCATTTAGCTTTTGTAACATGGGACTTTTTTGTTTTTAATATTTAATATTCATTTTTTTGCTGCTGCTGTTATTCCATAATAAATCTTGGGTATAATTTTATGACTTAATAAAAATAGTGCGGTTCAACAAAAGACGCACATGGTGGAGTGGATTATTATTTTTATGTGAATTTAGTGTGGTTAACATTGCCTGACAATATTTTAACGTAAGGGTTTCGCAGAGAACTGCGTAAGAGAAAAGAACTATGTTTTTTGAAACACCTGTTTTTAAGTCAACCCAGAATTAAAATAAAATCTGCAGTATAAGGTTGTTCCTTTTGTGAGTTTTAATTGATTCTAAATTGTACATGAATGAACTCGTGAAAAGGCACTTTTATGTAACAGTCTTTATTGCAAATGAAAGTAGGTTTACTTTGTCCTAGAGATCTACAATGTAATATTTTTTGTACAATTTTTTTTTATTTATCCTGATAGCTAGATAATTGGCCTCTTTTAAATATACTTTATACCTCAGAATCAGATATATTTTCTAACATTCCTTTAAAGGTTTTATGTTTTTTTTCTCATCAATTTTGTTTAAAAAATGTGAACCAAAATAGTGGCATGAGTCACATATGTTTAACACTATTAGATTGCTTTTTTCTTATCCCATATGCTAATACATGCAAATATTTCAATTCCATCATATTCTGCTGACAGTAATACCTGTGTCTAATTAATCTGCATTCAGTACATGTACATGTCTTAGTTTCAGTTTTAATTTGTGAAGCGAGTTATTTCTAGTTTGGGCTTTCGCATTCAGTATGAGAACAAAATATGCTTCAAATATTATATCCTGTAAACAAGAAATAACAGCCCATTTCTTCGATACATGTTGTGTGATGTTTCCATGTTTTGTAATTGTAAAGTGAAGGCCCTATTTCAAGATTTTCATTACATTCCTCAGTACAGAAATGTTTTCCATACCTCTTCAAAATACTGTCATTAAACCAACTATTGCATTAACTAAGATATTATTTGCCATTTCAATTTTGATAATCCTGTTTGATTTTCAAATTCAAAATTATTCATGACTTTTTATAAACATGGTTTTTGTTTTTGTGATAAACAATTTGAATCATGTTAAATAAATTTATTGTTTTTGTTTCATAGTTGTCTATTTTCAAAATATTTGTTGACGCCTGAAGCATTTTTCTGTATGAATTCACAGTTATTGGCCATATGAGCAATATAAAATTTACTCACACTGAGTTGTAAAAAATGAGTGAAAATATTGAAGTTTTTTTTATGAGCTAAATCCACATAAAATTTTGTATTATTTGCATATTTTTGTGCCCTGAGGGTAGTGCTGTGGCAAAAAATGGTATTTCCTTTAATAAAATTATTTTGTTACAAAAATGTTGCTGTTTTCATTCATATCTTTTCTGTTATGCCGCCTTACCAAAACATAAGGAGATCTTACCTGTGTTTGAAACTCTATACAAACCAGCTACTTGACAGTCATGATGAAATCAAAGCCAGACTTAAATAATAAAAAAAAAACCTGTATGATTAGTGCTACGCCTCTTCAGTTTCTGTAAGAATCCTGATACAAGTTTGACATGTCCAGGAAAACTTGGAAAAAAGGACATGCGCCATTAAAACTGTTGCTCACAATTACAATCAATTTTTGACGCAGTTTCAGTTCAAAACTCTTTTGTCTAAAATATGGTTTCACAATTAATGTTATACTTTTACCCTCTAATCACATCTGCTAGTTCTTTCTTCATTGCACAAACATACTATGCTGCAAAATGCGCAATTCTGTGCATTTTACTTAAGCAGCTTACCGCCGGCTGCAGGGTCATAAATTAATTGTTCTTAAGAGACACCAGTCATTCAGGCCAGGCGTGCGCTTTTATGCGTATTATATCTCATTATCTGTTGATCGTCATTGAACAGAACCACTATTAATTGATAATGCTACATTTTGTCTTTATTTGAGTGAAAACTGTAAGTTCTGGGCATATTCGTCAAGATTCTAGAATCTGAAACATTCTCACTTTGTGTTGGGCTTGCTTGGACAACCAGGCACTGAAAGTAGTCACCAAGCTATCCAAAAACTACAGTTGAGAGACTGCGGTAATCAAAATAAAGTTGAAAGATTAAATTTAATTTTAGTCTTATCTTCTTCAGATCGCGCCTCATCTCAACATGAAGAAAAAGAACAACCAAGAATGTCAGTACAGAAACACCTGACTCATGAACTTTGTAAAAAGTCATTTTTTATATACATTGAAGTTTGAAGGTGATTTTTCATACTTATTTTCCTTCACAAAAAATATTCCTGGTATAATATGATTGTTTAAAATTGTTTGTGATAAAAAAAGGCTTCAATTCAAATTTTTTTTGTAGTCGCCAAAACTGAAAATTTATACTTTAGCTACTCATCTCGTAACTTCAATACGAGTGAAAGATGACAAAAAATTTAAGTGACAGGTTTGATATACATGTACAGAACAATTTCATGAAGTTTTTATAAAGCTCGATTGGCACAAACGTTCAATACTTAAACTTAAGTTAAAGCATTTTAATGTCATTTATCCTACTTTTTATACCTAAGCTAGACACGCATAATCTTTCAAACAATTAAACTTAAACACACGTTTTTTGTTTGCTTTGTTTTTCCAGTAACATTATTAAGATAGCACACTATTAATACTCACTGATCTAGAGCACTAATTATAAGGGCACTAAATTCAGCAACAGACCTTAGCGCCACAGGTAACGGAAAGGTCAAGTGGCCCCCTCGTGACCCCCATTAAGATAAGGCGATCATGGCCACAGGCGCCTCGGCTAAAAATGCTCTTAGAGCGCCGTGAACAAAACATCATACCAACCCTAAGTGTATGTTCTTTATTGAATCCTTTTTCAGTTCTCCGTGGGTTACCGCTTTTTAAATTTAATCTTAAAGGTTATTTGTTGAATACATACAACTTCAATATGAATAAGTAAAATTTCAACAAGATATTTCCATTTTAAGTGTTTCAATTTATCTAAAAATATTAATAATAAAAAAGCAACCCCTGACAAGTATTGAAAATTTCTGACAGTAAGCATAAAAAATGAATGTAGAGAAAAACAGCAACAAAAAAAAAACAAAAAACAAACAACAAATGGACATAATTCAAATTGTTTTTATTTCTATATGATGCAAATACATATGGCAGAGGAGGGAGAATCCTCAGAGAAAGCAACAATCAAGTTTTGTAAAAAGAGCATTGTAGACAGCAGGACAACTGAAACACTAAGTGTCAAAAGTCGATGAAGGTCTCATTCTAGAATATTTGGTTTGTCTCTGGCAATGTCATCAAGTTTGTCTACTGGTTGGGTCGGTGTCAGTATAATGTGACCGGCTGAGACAGGAGTCATGGTATCCCCAAATTGTCAGACGTCCGTCTTGGGGCCCGTCCACGATATAGCCTATAAGTTGCTGACGTTGGACGTTAAAACCCAACCAACCAAACCAAACCAAACATCAAGTTTGTGCGTCAGTCCAGCAAAGTAAGTGTCATAAATCTGTACATGAAATACTGTGGAACTTACTAATGCAAGAAGTATCATAGACAAAAGTTAAAGTTAATGGCATTGTTTTACAAAAAATACTACTCTATCAGAACCGTATGTGCGGTCGGAACAACTGGATCAAGTGCATGAGGTACGCGCTGATGATGCCAGGATGTTCAAGGTGAAGGTTGTAGCCTGCCTCTGTGAAAGATAGGGCGCCTGGGAGTACTGGGGTTGCTGAGGAACACAAAAAACAACAAAGAAAAAAATGATTACATCGTCAAATTCAATCAACTTTATTATCTAAAATATCAATGTTTGCTTTGGATATTGCCTGATTTAAAAGAAGGTGATTTAAATATGGTCAACTTTTATGAAGATAACTGGTGTGTGAAGCAAGGTCAAGCTGTGCTCAGTGACGTCACTAACTCTATCTTCAAGGAATCTTCACTCAAACTTGATCCTACTTTAGGTAATGTCAGTTCATGACTGACACAAAGCATGAAAAAGAACTAGATCTTCATACCTTCAAATAAACCCTTCACATACATAAGACTTTGTTTTCCTTTCAAAGTTTTTTTTTTTTTTTGGTAAAAAACAAAATTAATGTACTAAGAATGTCTTATATCTCTTCTTCAGATCTGCACACATGCAAAAAAAAAAATAACGCTTTTATTTTTTTATACCATCACTAAGTCAAGGCCAAGTGCTTTGCCCCAGTGTTGTGCTGCAAAATAAATTTTGAAAAAAAATTTGCCCAGAAAAAAAATGATTTGAAAAACTGAATGTATGAGGGAAGTAAAACAAATAAGTCTAAAATTCAGTATTATTTACCTGGGTACCTCTTCACAACCCTCACACTGAAGGGTTTTTTCATTCACTTTCTTCGAAGTAACAAACTATGAACAAAACAACAGAGGAACCAACCCAGTTTGCCACTGAAGGTCTGGATGTTTTCTGGCGGGATTTCCAACTGGTGGGCGTAGTCCAGGTACAGACCTGGCTCCACCTCAGGGTCAAGGTTACCGAAAACCAACAGACGCGGCAGATTCATAGTCACAGCTGTGAAAGCCAGGCTTGATGCCTAGAAAGACATAAAAAAAAACCCAAACATTTCGTTATACTATCGCAGCAATTCTATTTTTTATAATGCAGAAAACATTACGTAGATTCCCATTCATCAAATAGACTCGAGTGCCATGCCAAGATCATATAGATTAATTAACTGTGTTCTTTTACGTAAAGATTTTTCGCAACACAACGCATCATCAATTCTATCTGGCCTTTACAATTTTTATTCAGTTATGAAAGGCATTATTTTATACAATAGTGCATGAAACAGTTGGATATTTCTGTATTACAAATGTCTTCTTCTGACACACCACAGTGACTCCTCAAAATTTTTCCTCTCTGACATTGGTCTAGGGACTAGAAGCTTATTCATGATAGATAATAGACTGGTATATAACAACAGCTCACTTTGCTTAATCAGCTAAACACTCTAAAAATACTGGTTTGAGGCACCTGTTTATGACATTCATAACTCCATAAATAATATTTTTCACAGTAATGTTATAACTTAAAGTATGGTGTACCTCAGGATTCTGTGCTAGGTCTTATTTTATTTACATTATATATGAAACCATTGTCAAATGTCATCAACCAGTATAATATCAGTTACAATTTTTATGCAGATGACACCCAGCTTTACTATATTTACGAGGCATCAAAAATAAATGATTCTATTTTAACCATGACAAATTGTATTTCAAAGATAAAAATCTGGATGGATAAAAATAGACTTTTCCTCAATAATGATAAAACAGAAGCCATACTTTTGGGAGGGATGGGGTCATTAATTAAGATTTATGAAAAAGAGATGAATGTGGGAAATGTTTCTATACCCTTTTCAGAAAAAGTTACAGATTTAGGAGTCTATTTAGACAAAAGTTTTACAATGAATAACCAAGTGAACAATGCCATTTGAACTATGTATATGGAATTGAAAAACATTTTGAACATTCGTTATCTTATTGATGCAAATACAAAGTCGCGTCTTGTCGTTAGCTTAGTTTTGTCAAAGCTTGATTGTTGCAATTCCCTCTTGATTGGAAGTTCTGCAGAGAACAAACAGAAACTGCAGAAACTTCAGAATAATGCCGCTCGTTTTCTTAAGAAAAGAAAACGCGATCATGCATCGCCTCTTTTAAGACCTGTGCATTGGCTTCCAGTTGAGAGGAGATTGCAATATAAAGCAGCGACAATATGCTATTAGTGTGTCCATGGAACCGCCCCACAAATGGAAACAATACCTCCCAGACTGAGTTAAAGCTTATGTTCCAAAAAGACAGTTAAGATCAGCAACTGACCCCACTGCTCTTGTCATACCAAGAATGCGCCTCAAGACAGTGGTCGAAAACGCGGGATCCATTGACGCATTGAAAAAACAACTAAAAACATATCTTTTTAATGCATAATTTCCCTTTAAGGTATGATATAGCTCTTACATCTACACTATGATTTAGGCACTAATTTGTGAATACACATTTGATATTTTTATTTTGTGTATTGTTATTGTAATTTTACTCTCTGTAATTTTAAAGAAATATTTGCTAAGATTTAATTATTGTTCGTTATTTTTAATGATGATCTTTATTATCTGTATTTTCGTAATACCTACGATAATGATATTTATATATTAAATGTACGTTCATTGTCATTTTAAACACTCTGTAAAGCGTACTGAGCCAGGCATTGTCTTGGGTGTTGCGCTATATAAAAGCCATGTACTATTATTATTATTATTAATCATAACAGATCCATTTTTCAATAGAGTTTAGATAGGCCTACAAATTTGTGCTCACTTGCAGACATGCTTTAAGAATAGATTTGATGCTGTTAATGAATTCAAGTTGTAGTCTTTAGCAAGTAGAAAGTACAGATAACGTTAACAGACTGCATTAAAAGGATGCTTTGCCTTCCCTAAAGGCTTGTCTACCATTAAAAAAAAATCAATATAATCATCTCACATGATATTAAAAAATAAAACAGAACATTTCTTTAAAAAAAATCTCTACCACAAGGTGTGAACTAAAGAATTAAAAAATAACAACAGCACATCATTACTCATTTCAGATATACAATTAAAAAAAAAAGCAACAACAACAAACACTTGCAGAAACAGCACGAGTTATTGAGTAAAGGTATGAAAGCATAAAAACCATCTCAGCTTTGTCCGAGAGCGAGAGATTTTTTACCTCAGCTAAATCGAGGTTCCCAAGCACGTAAGCAGACGTGACTTTTTCCCTCACTGTGTTCACGTTGCCGATCTTGTATGCGGGCAGGAGTAGCTTGGCCGGGCCTCGGAATAAGGGCCGATCCCAGAGGTACAGGATACTTTGTAGGAGGTCAGAATGAGTTTCGTATCTGATGAGGGGGGAAAATACAGCAAAACATTTCAAGGATCAGTTATGAAGTCTCAATGTGAGAGATAATGAACCTCGTGCATTTTGATGGAATGATTCAAAATTTGCTAACTTTAACAACCAAGTTTAAAATTGAAATTTGAATTTTTTAAAATCTTGAAATAAGAGCATAAGGCAGAAACCACTAATGTAATGTTTTGTAACCTTGTCTGGGATTGCAACTTTTAATAGTCAAAGTGGATATTGAGAAATACATTCAATTTTACAGGGGAGTAAATAAAAGTTCAGAGAAAAATTCCTATTTTAGTATTTGGATTTAAATTTAAAAAAACAAAATAAACAAAAACCCTGCCTTGGCTACTTTTTGATCCCCATATATATACAATGAAGGCTAAAGACAGGAAAAATATGATCAATAGACATATTTAGTGCACTCTTAGTTTATAGAACATACAATTTTTTTTAATTATAGAAAACGATTTATATGAATATGACGAGCATTATTGACCAATAAATATACATAATGGATATGCTTCTTTAGCAACCGGTCACTTCAGTTTCAGGGACCACATGTTTGGAATTCTCTTCCACGAGAGATTAGGGAGAGTGCAAGCCTCGAGACCTTTAAAAAAGATCTGAAGAGTCATCTTTTCAAACGTGTTTTCAGTTCTTAAGTTGCTATTTTATTTGTTTTTACCTGTCGGTCTTTTACGTAAATTGTATAATTCAATTCCATTTATACTAGTTATTAAATCTTTCATCTGTCTGTGCATAATTAGTATCGCTTTTGTTTACCTATGACTCTCGTGATAGTCTGTTTTTTTCCATGAGATAAGGTTTCAATTTTAATTAATTAATTTTTGTTCACTTAAGGTTGCATACTATTACACAGCTTTACAGTGTTGCATTTTATATCATTTTTATTATATTCTTTCTGATAATGAGTATATGCTGCATACTATTTATGTCTACATTTCTTTTCATGTATATTGTTTGGTTATGATTTTAACTTTTAATATTTAATTTTTAATTGCATGCTGATTGATATGATGTATGAGTATTTAGTGTATCCACTGTAAAGGTTTTTGAGATTTTTAAATATATTCTGAAAATGGAAAGCGCTAAATAAATGTAATTTATTATTATTATTATTACTATTATTATTACTCTTATTAATATGATTATTATCCCTATTGGATTATTCTAACTGTATTTGCTGTGCTAATAGCTTAGCTCACCTGGGTCGCGTGAGGGGCCAGGGAGAGATGAGAGCCATAGATTTGTACATGTAGCCCGACTCGACTCCTGCACACAGGCGCAGCGTTGGGTAGCAGCCGGCGCCAACTCCTACCATTAGATCCACTCTGGTCCGATCAAGATTAAAAACAAGATGTATGATCAACGCCGAAAAAGAAACTAAAAGTAAACTTCTTGCTTCAAAATTTACATTGTTGACATTGAATAACTGCAGACTAAAGAATTGAAATGGACAAAGTGTGATTAGATATTTTTCCTGATATTTAAAGGACCCCCCCCCCAAATCCTTTCCCTCTGACAAATTAAAGAGATAAAATCTTTAAAAGATTTTGTACAAATATGACCCTTTTAATTCACAAATCTGACAATTAAAAAAAACATGTACATGCATACAGGACACACTCAAAAATGTCTAATTTGGTTTCTGTAGAATAGGGAATGTGAAAAGTGTATCAAGACTCTTATACATTGAGACAAACAGCTTTTAGAACATTGTAAACTATTGCAATTGTCCTCAAAATAATTTAAATATATATGCTATTATTTGTTATATATTTCATACAAAAAATTAATTGAATGGTAGTATGGAACTTTTAACAATATAACTAAGTCTTTTACTTCTCTATTCCTAATGTGTCCAGGAAGTCTTGTAGAAACAAGGCACGCTCTAGTGTTGAATGGCTGAAAACATCATCAAAGCCACGCATCAAGCCTTGAGTGTTACCATGACCTGGTATGGAAAAGAAAAAACACTGAACAATTTTACCGGCCCAGGCACAGGCTTATCCGACAAAGTGAAAGTTTTTAGTGACAGTGATGAAAAAGGGGAAAGAATTCAAACAAACAAAATAATAATTCAATAATCATTTTTTTTATTTTAATTTCAAGAGACTAAAAAATATTTCCTTGTCTTGTGAAGTAGGTTAAATGGTTTGCAGTTATAAATAATTAATAAGATCATAATACATCTCAGTTACAATTAATGTACTGAATTCTTTCAAAATGCTTACATTATATGAACAATATTATTATTTCTGAAAATAGAGGCAATTGATCATCTTCCAAAGCATGGTCAGAGAGAAATTCCAATTATTTACCTCATAATTAATTTCATACACAACAAAACAAATTTTAAATTTATAGCCTTTACCTAAAAATTTATCTTGAATTACAGACCTGCATTTTGTTACATGGATAGTTTGCATGGACTTTTCAACAAAAACAAACAACACAAGAGAATTGTAACAAATTTAGCGATCCATACCTGGAAATGTTGGAGCAATCGTCCGGCATCCAACCTTAGCAAATGTGCTAAGAATAGAAGTGAGATCTGAGTGGGAGCCGGGTGTGTCGTGGACTCCGACTATCACAGGCACTGCAGGATCGAACTCTTCACCCGGCCTCGAGTCTGCATATGCAGTGTCTAGAATAATTCCATCAGGTACGTCCTCGTAGAAATTCACTAACGTTTTCACAAAAATGTACCTATCTAACAAACTGAGGCCGTCGTGAAGACTTGGACTTGACCCTTCTTGAAAGTATGTCACGTTTGTATTTTTCAGGTCCCAAATATTTGATAAAATCCGAGAAGAAGAAAATTTTCTCATGTTAATTTTTCTTTTTTTCCATAAAGGCAAGCCATTTTTAGTTTTTCCTAATCTACACGTATGCTTGCTACTTAAATGATGCAAACTTTGACTAGATAAAGCAGATAAAGCTTGATAACTATATATTTTCTGAACTAAAGATTTTGCAATATTTGTTTTACAGAGTCGAGAAAGTGTTGATTGTGTGTGCAACATGGCTGGGAGATAAGGAGAATCTGGAATATCTGTTTGTACAAAAATTTCTCCACCGCAAATTTGCTTGGAACACTGAGCTCCTTCAGAATCAGGAAAAGAGGCACTGATTATTTAATCCTGAAAAAAATATTAAAAGATAACTCACAACATAAATATTGAATAAATTCATGTCATTAAAAAAATTCTTTATAAATGGTTCAAAAGGAAAGTTTTACATCACATAATCTGAATTCTAAAAAAAAAAAGATCTTTACCCTATCTCAAGAATCATAAATGTTCACAAATAGGTAGACTATTACCCAAAAAAAAAAAGGTTAGGATTTGAAAACAAAACGAGTCATAAATATATATCAATTCTAATATGAAACAGAGTTCTGTACTTAGTTACAGCTTGAAGCTTTCTAAATTTATGTTAAATTAAAGCAAAAGAAGAAAAAAGTTTGTATTGCAAAATCTTCCTTGCAATTTTTACAGAATTTTTTTCTAAACCATAATTGTTTACAAATAACGAATGTTTATGTTTTAAACTAGATCTAGACCAGCAGTCATAACAATTAAAATGCATAATAATTTTAATCTATTTCTGATTTTAAGTGCATCAAAGCCAGCGAATGGTCAGCTGCCTCTCAAGTTTTAAAGCTACATTTCCACCTTTCTTCCCACATTTACGGCAAAACCTCGCTAGCAGCAGGAGAAAGATCTCTGGAGGAGGATAATCTATAGACCCTAGATAGAAATATATATATTTAAAATCTAAATTTATTTAGATCTAGATGATGGTGAACAATATTAATTACAATCACCGACTTTTGATTAACCAAAACTACTAACGAACCACAAATTATATTGAGAAAAATCTAAACCTAGTAAGACTCTCATGGGCATTTATTTATTTTTGTTTTTTTGTTTTGTTTTTAAAAGCATACCGGTTGACATTCAACCTTGCTTATAGGAGGTCGCCATCTTTAAACAAAAACATAAATTTAGAGTGGTTTCCCTTCGGAGTTACTATTGCTAAGCTTAGTGTCTTTATTCACCATTGCTAAGTTCGATCAAAAAGTTCTGTTTCACTTGAAGCTACGGACAAACATTGGGAGTGAGACCACACGTTCATATGGAGGAAGTGAATTGTTCTAGGTGAGCAATTATGTAGGGAGGAGAAAAACAGGCAAACAAAGACTAGTAGTAGCCATTAAAATGAATAAGAAGAAAAATAGAGATCTGGATTTTGAAAAAAAAATGGGAGTAGAGGACGGCATGGAAAGGTAAACGTTCTAAGAAGAAGATGGAAGTAACTGGATAAGAATGAAACGAATTAACGGCAGAATCCACACAGAGAGAGAGAGAGAGAGAGAGAGAGAGAGGGACAGAGAGAGAGAGGGAGAGAGGGGAGGGGTGTGGAGAGGATGGAATAACTCCTCGTTTTATATGGCCTAAATATTGGGGTACCATTAGTGAGCTTACTATTTGAATTAAAAAAAAAACAACAAACAAACAAACAAACAAACAAAAAACAAAAACAATAAGAGACCCCTTCCCCCCAAGAAAAAACAACAACCCAAAAACAAACACACACACACATAAACAACAACGAGTACAGAAATATAGCCCACAAATGACGAACATCCCAAAGGAATATTTAACGATAGTAACTGGTTTAAGTTCATTACAATCTTAGGCCCTATTTGGTTTAGAGAAGGACGCTGTCAAGACTGACGGTATCGGTTAAGTGACAATTGTTAAAGGTGTAATTTGGCTATGTCAGTTAAAAAAAACAACAACACAATGGATACAAATGTTTGGTTTGTGCTATGTAGGCTTAATTTTTTTTGGAAGATTGCTTTATTTTTCACTTTGAGAAATTAATACGTACATTTGTTCTCTCAAAGAAGAAGCCAATGCTTGGACAACGGATCACCCTCACCCCACCCCTGAAATAACAAAAACAAAACAGCAACAAACAAACAAACAAACAAACAAACAAACAAATCCCAAGCAACACAAAAAAAACAACAAAAAAACAACAACTTAAAACAATAACAAAATGAAAAAAAAGCAAAAAAAAACAAACAAAACAACAACAAGAAAAATGAAAAGAACAAAAAACAAACAACAAAATAACAAACATTAAAACAACAACAACAACAAACAAACAACTATAAAAGTAAAAGAAAAATCCACAAATTAAATTAACAGCATCAAAAGTGACTTAGAAAACAATCCGCCCTAAACAAATATAATTATAAAAGAGTTCGATCTTTTATAAGTTAATACCAGAATTTCAGCTGTAGAACGAGATTTAGATCTAGATCTAGGTATAAAATAACTTCAATTTGCTGTCGAAGAGCTTCATAATGTTCAATGTCTTTTTTATATTTTGTATTTTGATGTACCAAATGTTAATGTATTAGAATAGATAAAGATGCTATCATTTTAGATCGTCACCAATAGCATTTTAAAAGTAAATCTGATAAAAAGTAAAGCGCCGTAGAGAAAATAAATTATAGTAGGCCTATTGCACGCCCCGCTTGTTTAAATTTTCCAGCGAGTCCAAACTGATGAAGACAAGATAACAAACTGTAACGAATTTCACAAAGCCGAATCTAAATTGCCAGAATGTTCACAAGAAGGTTATAGCGTTCTGACAGAACCAGTCAGAATAGAAGCGTGCCATTCAGAAACAAAATGTAACAATAAAAATGGCCTAAATCAAAAACACAATCGTGCCATTGGAGTGAGGATCGCCGTGTGCAACAGACAGTGTCTGCATGTCAGACTTTTGCCAAACACAGAAAACGCATTAACACAAGACGCTTCTGATCGTTTGAAAAATAACGAACAGTATTTCATGACAATCTAGCCTGAGAGGCAGTGAATTTGGTTGTTTGAGAAAACATGCCCATTCGATTGATAAGCCTACCACTCTAGGTAAAAAGCGAATGTTGACCCAACAAAAACTTAAAAGGGCTGTGAAAAGCGCGCTGTCTGTTTATAGAGCGTACGGTTCTGACGAAAAGGACGAACAACAAGTTCTGGACGCTCATAAAAGGTACCAGGCAATGCGACCTGAACGATATGGAGAAGTTGGAGCTCACATTGACGAAACAGAGCAAACCGGAAGTCAACCGTTGATGGGAAGTAGATCTGTTGACGTCTGCCATGACGTGAAGAAAGGTCATGGAGATCAAGGGAACAGCGCAGACGCGAATAAAGAAATCCAGTTCGACAGAGACCGAGATCTGGACCGCTGGATTCCAGACGTAGACACAAGCAGCATTGACGGCTCTCGCTTCAGCGACAGCTCAGTAGAAGACCTTGGCAGTGACCCCCAGAGCCACAAAGTGGGAGCCGGCGCGACAGACACGGACACAGACGACGAACTGGGGTGAGTCTGGTAGTCGACTGCCAAGTAAGGATCCAGTCGTGAGTAAAAGATGTTGCTTAGCGTCCATTTCCAGCACTAGATAGCCTATATTGTGGACGTCTGACAAATTTACGTGCTGCCACACAGAGACAATGCGGGGATACCACGACTCTGTTTCAGCCGGTTACATTATACTGACACCGACCAATACAGTCGTAAGAGCAGAAACTGAACGAGGTGGTGTGGTTTTGTTTGATTTGACTCGGTTGGTTTCTAAACGTACAATATTAGTGACTAGGGTATATCGCGGACGAGTCACGGGACTAACGTCTGACAATATGGCGTCCATCCACGCGGAGAAACAGCGGGGATACCAGAGCTTCTGTCTCAGGAGGACACACTATAGCCATATAGACACCGACGGAACCAGTAGGGAGCAAGCCCATCTCGGACACTCAGTGGGCGGGGAAGATATAAACCCTGACCATAGCATACACCTTTATTTGAATTTAAACTCTTTTGTGAGCAGTTAAGCATTTTGCTTTTTTAATCCCGTTAGCTTTCAGTCTACCGATTTTTGCAGCATTTACAACACATGGTCAGTTTCACTTCTAGATAATTATCCAACTTTAATACGCTAAAAGTAACTTATTAACTTCTTATTTAAACAACCCCTATTTTATCTGTACAATCCTTTCGACAGAACTTTTAACTAAACAAAAAACCCGTTTATTTCCCTTTCTTCATCGTTGCCTCAGATGGGGAGACAAGCAAGACTGCGAACAGACAGACGCGGCAGAAAACCGAAAACAGCAGCAGTGAGTTTTTACAGACCAGGTTAAAACCACAGAAACACGCATTCTTTTCAGAGTATAAAGGGTAATAAAAAAAGAGAGATTTCGAACTCCCCCCCCCTCCCCAAATTAAAAAAAAATCTATTCAGGCTGAAATGGACGCGCTCCAAATTGCCCGCCCCTTCCCCTTTTTTCTATCTGTTCTCAGCCCAGATATTCAAAGTGTTCTCAACGCGGATATTCAACCTCATTACTTTGACATCCTATGCTGGCAATGTTTTATTGACATTTTTTTTAACCTTATTTCGGTTGAAGACTTTGCCATCGACTCAACAACCACCTTTATCCATGACTGTCTAACCGTCACTCTCCCTGCTATTCACTCCCCAACTTCTCTCCCCTCCTCTCGCATTTTATTCTCTTCACCCTTCTTACGCACACACCCCCACACATACACGCACACATACA
>RQTK01000855.1:0-64238 GCA_003991915.1 Elysia chlorotica
CAGCAGCAGCAGCAGCAGCAGTAGTAGTAGTAGTAGTAGTAGTAGTAGTAGTAGTAGTAGTAGTAGTAGTAGTAGTAGGTAAGCAGATCTGGTATTGTTCTGTATTTTTTCCACAGTGGTAGAAGGCTTTTTGTGAAAATGGACGAACAAAGATTGCACTTTGTGGGATTAGAACCCTCGCTTGTAGTTGTAGCACCACCGATTCGACTTGAAACTTAAAACGAGCATGATTTATACCACATCTAGATATAGACCTCTACAGTAATAAATAACAATAACGTGATTATAAAAAAAAACATAATTCTCTACGTGATAATATTATTATGATTAATAGGCCAATAATTAATATTATTAATAATTATATGTACCGGTAACATAAAACTTTTCACCGACCTGTTCTTTGTGCTGATTGTCTCTCGGTCTCTCGAAAATGAAAAATGTTGCCCCGTTTTTGTGTGTCAACTGTACGATACCAAAGAAGCATTAAAAACAGCCCCTCTTTCACAGTAAAAACGTTATTCTATAATACACCTAACTAAAAACCTGAATAATCATATTATTCTTCTGATAGGCTAGAATTGGTTCTATCTAGATCAAGCACACTTACTTGAACACACAAAGAAATAACTGGCTGCATGTGTATTAGGTGTCACAGTGAGTTTCTACCAGCTAGATTTTTGACCAACGTGTTCGTTGAAAGAAATCGCTCACAACAAAGACATTTAACCTTTACACACTTTATAAAGCTTCAACAGTAAACCTATCTTCTCAATTACGTTTTTAATCTGTTAGTGTAAAAAATGTACCCTTAGGATAACCAGAGATTGTGAATTAATAGAGCTATATCAACGATTACGCGTTTAGATAATATTAATTTGTCAAACTCTGTCATTGGGAGGGGGAGGGGGCGCGGTGGTCTAGGGGTAGAACATTGGCTTCCGACGCAAAAGGTCCCGATTTCGAATCCTGGCTGTTGCGTTCACTACTGGTTCGGTCGGTGTCAGTATAATGTGATCGGCTGAGACAGGAGTCATGGTATCCCCGCCCTGTCTCGTGTGTGGCAGCACATAAAATTGTCAGACGTCCGTCTTGGGATCCGTCCACAATATAGCCTATAATTATAGTACTGCTGTTGGACGTTAAACTAACCCAACCAACCGTCATTGGCATGTGGTTGATCTAAAAATTAAGATGGGCCAATGCTATTGCCGCGCACAGCAGTTTTCGCGAATACATTCATTTGTGTGGTCGCACTTTGAACCATAAGACCATCACTTGTCTGCTGGCTGACTTCTGGTAGAGTAATAAATCTGTCCCCGAAGTTATGCTCTTTTTGGGCAAAATCATGTAAAATTATGCCAAAAAGAGGCAAATAATGGTTCACCGTGAGCGCAGAGTTGGAAATGAGGGTCTTATCTCCATTGGCAGGAGTTTCCTTGTCTATCTCTTGGCCGACGAATTGCTTAGCTCATCTAGTGTACAAATAGAATATCACTGGTCCTATGTGCAAGAGGTACATGTACTGTATGCATTCGAACGACCTATCTGAGCGTATAATAAGGAAACGTGGCATTAGTTCTATGAATGATTACGATATTGTTACCACAGAAAATAGCACTGTCTTGTATTTTACGTCAGACAAGCCCGTGAGTACTAATTCACTTAGCTAGAGCATTCCAAAGTTTCCACGAGTTTTTGAAAAACTTCGATTAGGACTACTGAATGTCAAATTCGGAATGAGCGTCTTAGAATTATCATTAGTTTGCGCGCTTTGAATTTAGTTATGATTTCTCCCCTAGTAACCTCTTTGTAGACGTTGACCAAGATTATAACATAGGGCTGGGTTGAGGCCTCAATGTGATCATACAAACTTAGCAACTTAGCTCACGACCACGTCGAACCGTGTAATACTTATAGTGGCGCTGGTCGGACTCATGTACACGCCATGCATGCGACCGCTTGGAACAATTTGGATTGGATTTTACATACTGTATGCATACGGTTGTACAACGACATGTTAACGACCTTGTCTGAAGGTGTAACTGAGGGGGTGATTTTGCGTATGTGGCTTACGATAATGAAGACCGTAAGTTTCTTCTTTACGCCTTGATTTAAAAAACACAAACAATGTCTTGATATTCGTCTGTCGCCTTAATAAAAAAAGGAACAAAAATTGAACACGCGTCGCGCTAACTGTTCATAAAAGTGTCACTATATGTGAAACGTGACAATACATCTATGGTGGTATTATGTTTTCATCTACAGGCAAGTCTGATGCCGGTGAGGGAGAGGGAGAGCTGAGTTGAGTTGGTTCCAAGGTAAGCATTATATATGGACGGACCCCAAGTCTGACGTCTGATAGTTTTATGTGCTGCCATACACGAGACAGGGCGGGGAGACCAGGACTCCTATCTCAACCGGTCACATTATACTGTCACCGATCCACTCAGTTATGTAGGGTATGAAATTGGACAAATGCATTTTTAGTCAAACGTGGAATTCGAACTGCGAATTTCCCGATCTGGGGACTAACGTTCCTACTAATAATAACTGCAAATATAACAACAATGTCAGTTATAACAACAACAACAACAACAACAACAACAACATCAACAACAACAACAACAACAACAACAACAACAACAACAACAACAACAACAACAACGGCAACGACGAAAACAACAACAATAACAAAGATATATTCAATCTTTTAATTGGTCGGTTGGTGTGGGATTTTTTTTTTTTAGATAACATGCAAAGTAACTTTTTACTTGCTCGACTGTTGGGTCAAAGTTGAGTTGAGTTCGTTTCTTAAGAACAATTACGCCAACAGCAAGGCTATTTTGTGGAAGGGTCCCAAGATTAACTTCTGAAAATAACATCTAGACTTGACCCAACACAATCTCCAATCACACCCTTTTTAAGTAGAATACCAGACTCGTAAAGTATTTTAAAGAAACTAGAAGGTGTAGAAGGTTGTTGAGTTGGTTTAACGTCCAACATCAGCATTATACAGGCTATATTTTGGACGGGTCCCAAGACTAACGTCTGACAATTTTATGTGCTGCCACACACGAGACAGGGCGGGGATGCCATGACTCCTGTCCCAACCGATCACATTATACTGAGGTGTGGAAGGTAAAATTGTTCAAGAGAATAGAAAATTGTCGCTGTAAATCTTCGAGGTCATACAATCGTTAAATGAAGAAATAAAGAGGGAAGTTCAGAAAATACCCCCCCCCCCCTTTACCAAAAAAACCCCCAAAAAAACAAGTGAGTACCAAAGACTATTTTCACTCCCTTAGATTAAAGGTAAACTCGAACAAAAACTATATCAATAGACTGGAACAATATTCCAGGAGAAGAAATATCAAGATGCTGGGTCTCCCAGAAAAAAAATAAAGAACAAGACACAAAGGAAGCTAAGAGGAAGGTCATAGGATTATTAATTTTTTTCTTAAATTGGATTAAGGACGCACGAAACTAAAATAGACCCAGCACATAATGTTGGAGGAGTCGGCCGTGATCGCCCATGGTCTGTTATTTTGAGGTTTGTGAGCACGAAGGACAAACTAAATGTTATTACAAACAGATGCAAACACGAGGAATCAGGCGTCGTTATTGTTAAGGACTTGGCGCCCCAAAACTCCAACTTTTTGCACATAGCCGGGTATACGCCAAAGGCAAGGCAGGCGTGGCTATGAAAGACAGTCAAGGGTTTGATCTCAACTTACTCCAAAACCAAATTGAAAACAGACCAAACGCCGAGCCTCGGCGCCGATACAGCATGAAACCAGCTGCTGAATCATACAACGTTGTCCTCCCCGCGCCTTCCTCTACACCATCAAGACATTTTTTGAAAGTAGGCAAACGTCGCTGCGCTTGGTGACCACCGACGCTCAACCAGACCGGCGTGTGTGAGGTTGGTTGGTTGGTTAGTTGGTTTGTTGGTTGGCTTGGTTTAACGTCCAACAGCAGCACTATATAGGCTATATTGTGGGCGGGCCCCAAGAAGGATGTCTGACAATTGTATGTGCTGCTGCACACGAGAAAGGGCGGGGATACCCTGTCTCAGCCGGTCACATTATACTGACACCGACCCAATCAGTAGGAAGCGCAACAGCCAGGATTCGAACTCGGGACCTTTTGCGTCGGAAGCCGATGTTCTACCCCTGGACCACTCAAATGTGTGAGAATATGCAATTCAGTTATACATGCCATCGTGGAAAAGCTCATACATGGGCCTTACTCAAAGAAATTGATAGATTTATCAATCACTTGTAATTGTTTGCATGTACGTACTACACATATTGGATCAAAAGGAGGATTCCCATTCTAAACGGATGAAAAGGCATCCTTTTGTCCACTTTTTCCCACTAAAGGTACCTCTACATTATTATAATAAAGCACGCAGTGCAAACGTTTTACTAAATAAGGAAAAAATATCACTGTGCGTTAGCGGTATCAAAATATGCTCCCGTAGAGGCTCACTCCAACTATAGCAGTAATTAAATGCTCCCTTAACCTCAGAGGCCCAAACCAACTATGGCAAGCACAGACAAAGACATATTTAAAATTTGCTCCCTCAATGCAAGAGGGTTAGGTAACTACAAGAAACGCCGCGACGTATTTCATTACTTACGGAATAAGAACTACTCAATTATATGCCTACAAGATACACATTTTACGAAGGCTCAAGAGCAACTGATTGACAACGATAGAGAAATAACTGAAAATAAACGAAGTTAAAAACATCTAAAAGTAGTTCAAAAATGCTACCTCACCTTTCTACTATTCTCGACAGAAGAAGGAGCATCAAACATAATTATAAAATACCCTATTGTCAGACCAATATTCCATAAGAGGAATAGACGGTTCCAAATTGATACCAATGAACAGAAAATATTCATGAAGCTGAAATTGATAACTAAATATACTGTATTGAGATGAATCCAATACCGAATAATACATCCTTACAACTAATAAAATGGTTGCAAGATACGATGTGGAATAGAATAATAAATGCACATTTTGCAACAGGCTCCCAGAATCCATTGGACATCTATTCTGGAACTGTCGTGTGGGAAAATAGTTTTAAACATATTTAAATGCCCTCTTAAAAAGAATATGTGAACACATCCACAATTCAGGAAAGAGAAATCATAGTTATACTAACTGACTCCCTGGCAGCATCACTCAGTATAATAAAAACCAAACAGAACCAAAGCCAGGCAAGACCTTACAGAGTCAATCAACATTCGAGCAAATAATCTCCAAGAAAAGAACCAAACTCATGTCCAGATTTGCTGGGGATCCCAGCCCACTGTAGCATAGAAGGAATCAGAAATATTAAGAATGAAGACATATTAATTATAACGTACCCAAGGGTACCGTAATCAAAAGGGATACAGTTGAGAAATAGTAACAATGGAATGAAGAACAATGGCAGCAATGTTAATAGTAACACTTGTGTCACTCTAAAATGGTAATACTGGTAATGGAAGTCACATTAATTGTAGTTATGATAACTGTAAAGGGAATTAATAATGGTAATTATAGAGGTAGTATTAATGGCAACAGTAATGTTAGTGATAATAATAATAGTGATAAAGTAATGATAATGATAGGGGTAGTAATAGTAGCAATGGCGCGGGTATTAATAATGGTAATGATAGTAATAATAAGGGTAACTGCTGCAGTTAGTTTAGACGTAGCAGTAATAGCTATTGTGGGTAGGTGGTGGTCGCTAGAGCTACAATAGCCGCAGTAATATTGGGAATGGTAGAATAATACTTAGTTATAATACCATTAGGGTAATACCCCCTACAAACCACACCTCTTTCGTCAATCTCCCTCCTCACTCCTCCTAACAAGAAAAATCAAATGTATAAACATAATCTTAACGCCCCCTAGCGTAGACGGGAAGGTTTGTCTTTTCTATCTTATTCTATCCTCTCTTTCCACTTTTCCAAAATTATGGAACTCCATATATAAGAGGACCAGCCTTGTAGTGTGAGAAGGAACTAGCATAGGATGATATCATGTCTTGCCTTCATCACAAGCTTTTGTCTTCTGTCAACACCGCCTGTCGCCGCATAGGGCCCTCCATGGGAACCTAGGAGACGTTAAACCCCGAGAGAGGGAGATACCTCTCTCCCTCGCTCTATGGAGAGTCCATAATTTTAAATTCGACGAAACTTTGGTCTTACTTGGAGAAGACTTTCAAATGAGAACATAATTATCATTATATAATGTAATAATACTGCTAACCAAACAATATGTATATGCTTGCAAAGTTACAAATTGTAAACCAGACAATAATTTCTTTGAAAGCACAGTGCACAAAATATATTTAATTGCAAAAGGAAATGTCCATAACCAATTATTCATATAACTTTTTTTTCTTACAAATATCTTCAAATCTATTGTAACACTCTCAGCGTGAAGGGAAAATCATCATCATCATCATCATCATCATCATCATCATCATCATCATCATCATCATCATCATCATCATCATCATCATCATCATCATCATCATCATCATCATTACAATCATCATCTACAGTAAAAGTGCCACCCTCATTATTTTTTTTTCGCCATAATTGCGTTACACAATTAGGAATAGCTTTCCCAAATATAATTGTTACACAATGAATTAATTGTCACCTTATAATGTCTTCATTATTTTGATAAAACATAATCTTGTTAGATTAAACTTAATGCAATGTACTTTTAGCAGTTTATAAGTACTTAGCAATTTTGGAAATATGAATAATATTATAAGTTGCTATAGATGTAGGTGTCATTTGTAATTTTTGTGTTATTGTTGTTTGTTGTTTTCTTTTTTTTTTTTTTTGGGGGGGGGGGGGGTGTTTTTTTTTTTTTTTTTTTTTTTTTTTTTTTTTTTTTTTTGGGGGGTTGTTTTTTTTTTTTTTTTTTTTTTTTTTTTTTTTTTTTTTTGTTTTTTTTTTTTTTTGGGGGGGGGGTTTGATGTGTTTTCTTTGTCTTTTCTTTTTCGTTTCTGTTTATTGGTTTTGTTTTATTTTGTCTGTTCCTTTTGTATTTTTTTATTGTACCGTAATTATTATTAAGTTTGCGTGCTTTGTCTGGCTTACATTTACGTATCTCTTTCAATCTAGATCTATTACGGTACCTTCATTACTATCGTTTTTTTTTAAAGAAGGAGGCCTACTGTTATCAACATTTTGTTGCCGTTATTAATTACTATTTTATTTATAACAGTCGTTTATATCTATTCTATGTATCATGTTATTGTAATATTAAATTAAAAAAAAGAAATAATAAAAAAAAAAGGAAATTATACATGCAAACACACTGAGTCACTGCGGAGATACCAGAACTCCCGTCTCAGCCGATCACGTTACACTGACAATGGCCCAATCTGTTAAGGAAAAAAATTGAAATTGGACAAACTATAGGCCTACATTTTGGACCGATCGAGAGTTTTGGACGCGGACTTTCCCATTGGGGACCAGCCTAAGCGTATGCCTACATAACTATGACCTCTCAGGGGCCAGCGCTCTATCACTTGTGCCACTTCTATTATTAGTGGGATACCAGGACTTTTGTCTCAACAGGTGAGATTGTGTCGTCGGTCACATAATACATTCATGTACACGTAGATGATGCTAGAGGACGAAATCCGACAAAAGAATTTAGCCCTATAGTGGATTCAAACCGGTTAACTCCTGGTGGGAGCCATGCGCTCTACCAGTCACATAATTATTATGTCTAGGCTACCACTTGATCTACCCCACCCACCCCTTCTCGATCAGTGTGCATGTAATGTCAATCCTCAGCATTTATCAGCAACTAGATAGATAGCTATAGATCTTCCTTGCATCTTTTTTTTAACTTTTTTTTTTTTAATGAACAAAAGCATTTTAATACCTGGTCTGCTGCTATGGTCATATCGATATGTTAAATTCGTGATCGTTATCCTACTCGTATTGGCACTAGACCTTGTCAGAACTCCGAAACAGAAAGTCAACAACATGCTCTCTCGTCGTTGCGTCTCTCTCACGAGTAACGCGACTAAGAATATCTCGACTGTCTTGGCCTGTGTCCAAACCCCGTCTTGTGCCGCAGGCCCGTTTCCAGGAAAACTGAAGTTTCAGGTAAGGTGATCAGGTCCATTAGATTCTCAATAACGTAATAAACTTAAACGTTTCTTGCGTGCTGGTCAGCAGAACTAGGTCTAGATGATCTAAATCTACACATCAGTACACGGCCTAGTATTGCCACTCCAAACATCCTGAATCGCTTTTCGAGCAAATAATCTCCAAGAAAAGAACCAAACTCATGTCCAGATTTGCTGGGGATCCCAGCCCACTGTAGCATAGAAGGAATCAGAAATATTAAGAATGAAGACATATTAATTATAACGTACCCAAGGGTACCGTAATCAAAAGGGATACAGTTGAGAAATAGTAACAATATCTTGTGCCGCAGGCCCGTTTCCAGGAAAACTGAAGTTTCAGGTAAGGTGATCAGGTCCATTAGATTCTCAATAACGTAATAAACTTAAACGTTTCTTGCGTGCTGGTCAGCAGAACTAGGTCTAGATGATCTAAATCTACACATCAGTACACGGCCTAGTATTGCCACTCCAAACATCCTGAATCGCTTTGACTAGATCTAGATATCTAGCTTGGCATCCAATTTCAGTTGGGCCCTACCTGTAGCGTCAGGTGGGTTGGAAAACGCATGGGGCTGACCAGTGTCCCCATCAAAGTTTCCGACATAGCCAACCTGTCTAATAGGTCCAAGATTAATATGGACGACATTCAAGCAACATAAATGATGCAATTGTTTACACTTGCCAACAGATGTAAAAACCTTATTAAAATACATCAATGGGAACAATGTTTTGACATAAGATTCATATGCTGCTGCTGCATTATTAAAACTACTTACCCACCTCTGACTACTTTAAAAACATACGGAACAATTTTACAATCATTTGAACACTATTGATGGATTTTCGCCTCTCATCATGACCATGTTAACCCATAAAGCGCGGTGGGCCAAAGAACTACTGGTTCTGTTTGCGGTTACTTAACTGACTTAGCACCTCCCAACTGGGCACTGCGGGGTGCCTAGTAACTGCCACTGGTACTGGGCCTTCATTCATCCTTTATTCCTCCTTTTTTATCCCGCAAGAAACTAGTGAATGGATGCACATGTATGCTCTTAAAATGTCAACCATTGAAAACAATGAGTAGTTGGTAGATTCTCAGCCTCCCAGTAACATAATAACGGTTATGTCACTGGTGATAGGCTGGATCTTTAAGAAAGGAAAGGTCTGAGGAAGGAGCATAGTACCTCCTTTAGAGATCTTGGTTAACTTGTCTGTGTCTAGTCCCTGTGGTTAAAGACTACTGATTCACATAAAAGTGTCAAACGCCATCCCACTAGACACAAAGACAGACACGTGTACGTATACATACTCTGATGTGAAACAGGCGCTGGCCACATTGCTGCTTGCATACCTGTTGAATTTCACTTTTACACTGTACCGAGTTTATTTAGATAGTAGATGGACACGTTTTGTAACTGCCGGTGCTTCGCTTGATAATCTTTGACCATTACTGCCACATGATAGCTCCTTCTGCGTAGCCTGCCTAAGCCTGCCTTGGCAGGTGTCAAAGATCTGGTCTGACTTGACTTGACTTGACTTGACTTTTCCGCGATGTAGACCTTTTGGTCTGTTCGCGGTTCCTATTTAAATACTGAGTTTAATTGCATGCGTGGCCGGCGTTTCTATGTGTACTAGTTTACATTTGGCATTCTGGTTCGTACATGCTTGGGCGGTTCTTCCACAATTTGTCCAGGCGACTTTTGAAAGCATTAACTGTTGGTGCTGTCACCACTTCTTCTGTGAGGTTGTTCCATTCATCTATTACTCTGTGTGAGAAGAAGTTTGCTCTGAAATCGAGTCTGTATCTATCTTTTCGTAACTTCAAAGAATGGCCTCGTAGTTCTCTACTGCTGGCCAAGTGTAGCTGGGGTTGGCCAACATCATAGTAGCCATGTAGATACTTGAAGACCTCAATCATGTCACCTCTCAGTCTGCGATGTTCTAATGTAGGTAGCTTCAGTTTTCTCAATCTTTCGGGGTATGATTTGTCTTTGAGGTTGCTCAGTAGCCTGGTGGCTCTTCTCTGCACATCCTCTATGTCACTACATAGTGTTTTGTGGTAGGGCTGCCATACGCAGTGGCCATACTCCAAGATAAGTCTTACAAGGCTTTTGTAGAGCTGGATAAACATTTCCTCATTCAAGTAGTCGAAGGTTCTCCTTATGAGTCCTACTATCCTGTTTGCTTTTATTTGTCTAGAAATTTTTGGGATGATCTTATTAATTTTGAATATTATGAGAGCTGGCTTATAAAGATAGCTCAGTTTCCAGTGCTCGGGACTGAGGAGAAGGAGGTTTAAGGTTCAAATCTAGGTAACCTATGGGACACAGCATTAATTTGAAGATTCCATTTTTAGCAATATAAGGCATCATATATCTCTAGCATTGGTGCTCTGGGTTGACGAGTAGGGGGCCAAAGGTTCGTCCTCAGCTAATATTTCCATATCTGTATTGGGGCTACACGGGCTCTAAACGCATAATCCTTCCAGTATGTTTGAAAAAATCATGCTTTATCTGTCAAATAAAATAGGTTTAAGTAAGTTGTGTTGGTCTAATTCCATATTATTTTATAAGTAGTGTAATACGCGAGAGGATACACAATGAAAACTTCCAGGCCTTGTCCCAATAATACAATATAGGCGGGGACAAATTTTAAGGCTTAAGCCCCAAAGCAGTCTACAGCTTTACTTTAAGTACGGCACTAGACACTTCTGTAGCGTAGGGATAAGCAAGACAGGTACGTTTCAGTGTTAATTTTATCTGTGCTAACATAAAGTTTGGGATGAAGAAAGGTCAAGACCCAATCCAATGAAAGGGCCTCCTAACATTTTTACAGGAGTTCTGTGGTATTTCAAACCATGACTTTTCTTAGCTTTCTAAAATTACTCCAACCAATTACATGTATATATATGTACGATTCAAGTGCAGAAAGTGAGTTCTCACAGGGCTACAGCCTGTCGTGATAGAATTGAAAGAATGACAGGTTATTATTTTTACAATCTATTTAGTAATAATCAATTACCAAGTTATTTTTGTTGGAAATAATTGTAATTAATATAATAATAAATCAGTCACAAACTTTATGAAATGGATTAAGCAATACTTGTGCTCAACTTTCCCAAGCAGCTGGGTGGGGCTGAAGTCCCAAGCCCAAGACCAGACGCTGCCACTGGGCCCTACATATCTCAAACTCCATTCTGCTGATAAGAGGGTAAATGTCTGGCTGGATCTAGATTTTAAGTATTTGAGATATGAACTTAATCATAAATGGGAGTGTCTGTACGCACTAGAACTGTATAAGCTATAGTATTTTTGCCCCTTTAAATTGTATGTAGGGCCTATACAGGATTTTTGTCCATATGTTGCTATAGATACGTATTAGATCTACATTTTAGTGTTTTTGTTAAAATAGAATTGTGGTTTTACCGCTGAATAAGGCTTTAGGCTATCAAATAATAACGTTTCCTAGGTTTAAAGAAAGATTACTTACAATGTGAAGTAAAACAATCGCAGTGCAAAGCGGTTATGTTCATATATTTATATTTATATATATATATATATATATATGCAAAAACAGAAATACCAATAGCATTGTAGTTTTTTAAATCTACATCTAGACCCCATGAAAGCCAATAGAAGCAGCCTTATATAAAAGAGTTTTACATTCATATAATTGTTCTACCATTTGATTTACAGCTGGCAAGTAACTGGGCATCAAGGGCAGAAAAGGTAGCCATGGATTCAGAGGCTTCCTCTAATGTGAGTTTTCCTGTTTACAATTTTTTTTTTCATTATTCTTTACCGTTTCTCCATTTCCATTGCTATGTCATTATTTTATAATTTCCTGTACTTTTTCAGTAGGTGATATAGCTTTTATCTCTAAGAAATGAAAGGGAAAAGGAATAAGTAAAATACTATCCTCCCCGACATAGAGATTGTGGGTAACCTGGCTGTGTTAGTGTGCGGCTACACCAAGCTAAACCAAGCGTGGGTCGACAGTATCATAAGACAAAGTTGTCGATCCTGGTATAACTGCCCGAGCAACACAGATGCCAGCCGAAGCATGTGATGCCAGGATCAAAGGTCACTGGTCAGCGGGGAATCGCTCTTCGCACATACACGCAAGCCTAGATTCTGGCTTGGCCAGCTATCTAGGTCAAATTGTGCCCGCGGTTATGCGATTAGCTAACTTTTCAAATATTTAAAAAACTACGCTGATTTCATATATCATTTTTATTGTGACCCTATTTTATTACTATCTGAGACTAAATATACTACTTGGATCTATACTTATGAAGGCATTCTGGAGAAAAGTGTGTGTAAAGTTTTGAATCGAGAGCTGGAAAACAATGGCGGTCGTCCAACACAGACTATCACAGATCAAGTTTTGCCTCCCCATAGCAAAACACAGAAACCGTCGTACGACGCGAAAGCTGTTAACCGTCGTACGACAGCCGGTCTATCTTCAGAAACGATTAACCACTGAAAATTGGATCCCCGCATATTGCCTGTGTATGGCCAGGATGCATGTATGAGTTGGTATATCTTCAGCTTAAGCCTGTCGATGAATATAGGTGGACCGTTGATGTTGGGGAAGATGGCGTTGAAAGCCAAGCATTGACTCATTCGCATAGAACTAGGATTGTCGAACGGCTTCCCGCCAAGGCAGAAAGACAGACAGACACACACACACACACACACACATACTGCTGTGAAACAGGTGTTGATCACACTGTATTATTCTGTAGTTTCTGTTCTGTTGGAGTAATCCTGGGCTTGAAATTGGCTCACTTTTACACTGCATTGAGTTTATTTGGATAGTAGGCCTACAAGTACTGTAACTGCCGGTGCTTCTCTGGATAGTGTTTGATCGTCAATTTAATGCCTCTTGATAGTTCCCTCTGACAGGGCCTCAATTTGCAAGGTGAGGCAGGTGCTCTAACAAGGATATATGTCTCATTCTCTGAGTAAGAGTTAAAATCACAATGTCTTCTGGGGGGGGGGGGTAAATTTGGAAAACTTTTTTGTCTACTCTCCCCCCTGGGGTGTCAATAATCATAATTAGTTATTCAAACTTCTGGGTGAGAAAAACTGCAGCCTACTTAAAATATAGTTAATCTAGACCCTACTAAACTGAGATCTTGTAAAGGTAGCATTAAAAAATAGCGATTCATTCAGATTATTGTTTATTTTACCATTTGATTAACAGATGGCAAGCAGCAAGGTACCCAGAGAAGAAAAACCAGCTAAGGACACAGAGACTTCTTATAATGTGAGCTTTTCCTGCGTACATTTTTTGGTTATTTACCATATCTCTTCATTTCTATGGTAATGTCATTATTTCACTAATTGTATTTTTAATTTTTTTTCTAGTAATTGTTAAAATTAATGTGGCCATATGTATGTGTCTTTTCCCCTTTATATATATAAATATAGGCCTATACAACTATATTTTAATGTCTATATTCCTTTCATTGCATTTGTTGAAAAGATTTTACTGGATCTACAGCATGCAACTTTGTCTTTCTCCTCTTCAAATGTTATAGGAAAAATTTACTGCATTTCGTGTTTTGATATGCTCCTCTATGACACAAGTAAAGGTTTTGTAAAATGTCCAGGTTAATTGGAAAAATAAGAAATACCTTTTAACTTTCCAAATTTTGCTATGGGCACTGTAAGAAGTTTTTTTGTTTTAATTTGACTATATACAAATTAAATGTAAGCATTTTCTGTTTTATCACTGAGGCAGTGGATTCGGGTGGGTTAGTAAACGCAAGGGGCACACCAGTGCCCAGTGTCATCAAAGTGTTCATCATAGTCAACCTGTACAATATTAAGGATAATAAATATCTTAGCTTAAATCTTTCGGCGTCCGCCCTTTGAATCTGTAAACAACTAAGTAGATATAGATCTAGGGTAGAATGCACAAACATGAAGCATGTAGCTTACGTCGCGGCCTAAACCTTTTAATTCTTATATTGTTAGGACACGACGTGAGTTTCGTTTTGTTTGGGGTACGTTACTAGATCTGTGCGATTCTAATCTAATGATCCTTGCGCACAAAAATGTTAAAAATTTTGAAACTTTATGATCAGGAAAATGTCGTAAAGTCAAACAGTAAAATAATGCCAAATTTATTGGACAATGACTTGAATTTATAATGTTCAAAATAAGTAAGATCAGTCTGCTCTAAAATAAAACATTGGATTTGAATGATAGAAACAAGTGAACATACCTTGGCGATTCAGAGTCATGGAAATAGATCTAGATTCATTTCCTCTGTATCTTAGTCAATGACTAGGATGCTGTCACAATGCTTAGCATACACAATCATGTTCTCTGTGTATTTGCAATGACTAGGATGCTGTGGCAATGCTTCATACAAGGCTAAGGTCTGGGGAAAGCCCGCTGAAAGTACGCAGAGATGCACAGAAAGTGGGAATGATGAGGACTTTCCTGAGACGTGTGGGTCTCCAAGTAAGTATGCCATATCACTGTGATGTAGATTTACTGTAAATTTACGGAATTGAAGTTTAAAAAAAGACAGTTGATAGTTCATTAAAGAATGTGTGTCAGGAAATTCAATACTTATGCTGCTTTACACAAAAACATTCATTAAAAAAATATTGGTGCGTTTTATTTTTTACTTCACCATGAGATAAATACTGATCTAACAAAGACATTATTCTTTTTCTATGTCAAAATGTCCTGTTCCTATTTCGTCATCCTGGTTGGTTCGCTGTCAGTTTAATTTGATCTGCTGATACTGGAGTACAGGTTTCCCAGCTTTGTCTTTGTGTGTGAGCACGTTAAATTATCAGACGTTAGTCTGGGGTCACATCCACAATATAGTTTATATAGTGCTGATGTAGGACCTTAAACAAACATCTTAACTTAACTCAGGGTGACATTGTAATTATATCTCTCTCACGCACAGGATGATCCGAAAGGCCTGGACATAATTCACATCAGTGGAACAAAGGGTAAAGGCTCGACATGTGCGTTCTGTGAGAGCATCCTGAGGCAGCACGGCTACAGGACTGGCATGTTCTCCTCGCCACACATGAACGAGACCAGGGAGAGGATCCGCATCAACGGCAAGCCGATAAGCAAGGAGATGTTTGCTCGCTATTTCTGGGAGGTCTACTCTAAACTGGAGCAGACAAAAGTAAGGCCAACATATTCCACACGAACAAGTTTACAAGTTTTATTTTTTTGTTTGTGGTTAAATACAGTATATGTGAAAGAACCAGGTAAGCAACCAGGGTGAATCAGAGATAAGTTGCTGATTTAGTTTTTGAACTAGAGTCCTCTAAACATGAGAAACTACTCTATATTAACCTTTTCGCCTTCAATCAAAAAGAAACATCTCTGGCTCTGGAAATGATACAGTTGTCATTTTTTCAACCTCTTAAAGTGCATTTGATATTTCTTTACACAATATAAATCTAATTCACCCTGGTAGCTTCAATTTTGTTTTCTCAGGTTATATGGCTTGCTCTCAGGTCAAAAAGCTTTTAAAATGATTTTGTCATATCACAATAGGTACATTTTCTAGTTAATTATTTAAGATGTAGATATAAGATACTTTGATTGTCTAAGTTTTTTTTAATTTTTAAATAAAAAGGACCCCTCTATTATTATCATCATAAAATTGTTTTCCGATCCTACACTACACATTGATTTTTTTTTTCAGACTAGAGAGGCTATAAATATGAAAGGGGGTATGCCAGCTTATTTCAACTTCACAGTCATCATGGCCTTGTATATCTTTGTCAAAGAAAATGTCAATGTTGGCATTTTTGAGGTAAGGATTCTGTGGTGCACATACATTTTTGTGTGAAAATATTCTTTTCAGCTGTGTCAATTTTCAGTTGTAAGACTTTCCCTACCCACCAATTATAGCTTTTACATTTTATTGAGGGGGGAAATAGTGGATTTTTGTTGTTGATTTTTTTTATAACGTAATTAAATCTAGTCAGCTGGTTTTTCAAATGGGACAGCATTTATTGTCACTAACCATTGAGCAAATTGCCAAAAAGACTGAGCGTTTTTTTTTTTTAATGTAGATCTCATTTAATTATAATTTTCATTTACCAAGCTCTTGATTGATCTATTTGCGTTAAATTTTCATTTCTTGTAAGTTAAAAGTATATTATAGTTTGCAATTTTAACTTTACGCATAAAAACCATAATCACTGGTCTTAAACCCATAATCAGTGAAGAATCAATTGTCCGATTTTGTCCAGGTATCCCCACACTGTCTCTATGTAGCAGCATGTAAAATGTCAGATGTTAGTTTTGAGACCCATAAAGTGCTGAAGTTGTACGCCAAGCAACAGCCCTTAATCTGCATTTTTTTTTTTTTTTTTTATGTAATCAAATGTATGAAGGTGTTTTTAGGGAGTTGCTAGATCAATGCTTTATTTTCTAGTGATACTTAAATGTGTAATTCTATCTGGCCTTTTCTTAGCTCTTCACAATATTTGGAGGGAGATTAAAAAGGTTCTATCTGCAATTTTAGTAAAATTAGATATAATAGCATGATAAGGTTCTATCTGTTAACCATGAAAATATGTAATGGCTTTAGAAAATGTAGCTCGGTCATAAAATAAAAGAAACATTGTGTTTGATGGATTTGTCATAATTATGTTATACTATATTTCTCAAAAATGCAAAAAGTGGAAGATAAAACCATTTTAAAGTTACCCCAAGAATGATGTAACAGAAGGCAATGTTCTGCTTGAAAATTTCAAGCCTAACAAGGACTCTCCATCCCCTCATGGTAGGTGGGCCTTGGTGGTGAGTTTGACGGCACAAACTTCTTCCTGCGACCAACTGTGTGTGGGGTGGCCTCCCTTGGATATGACCATCTCAGCATACTGGGAGAGACTCTGGACCAGATAGCATGGCACAAGGCGGGCATTTTCAAGGTTTGTGCTCATCCCGGGGTCTAGCTTGATTATGTGGGGGTTGAGGACGTGATGTGGAGGGACGTTTAGGTTGGCCTAATTTCATTCATGACATCAGACAGGTGTGAAAAGGTAAAAATTTTATTTTCTTTCATACAAATCAGACAGGTGTGAAAAGGGTAACATTTTCCCATCACTGCACACAAGTTGTGCATAGATATGCTCTTGTGCTGGCACAACTAAACACCTTCCATTTGAAATACAGGGATGCCACATTATACCGGAAATATAATTTGTGTATGGATCCTCCGCAAATCTTTTTATGTGAGTCTAATGTAGAGAAAACACTTATTTTCCAAAGATTCCAGAAAGTTTGCCTGGCTATCGTATTTATTTTTCATGGAAAAAATCCCAGTTACTATGTGCGGTTTGGCCTTCATAAGCCTAGATCTACAGTGACAAATACCATTGTTTTTTTTTTTCCTTCAATTGGCCTCTGAGAGTTTATGTCCGAACTGATGAAACAATCAACCAGTCTTTTTCAAGGTCACATCTCGCATATTTCGGCGATTGATTATCATACAACTACGGTTAATTGTGCAACTAAAAACAGAACAGAAAAACAAATTATTCAAGTTTTGCAAATACGGAAAGTTAGAATGTTTATGGACATGCAATGTCTTCATATTTTTTTTAAATTAAAATTTTCATAGCTTGGATTTCACATGCTGCTGTTGCAGGTGATTTCCTTCCTCTTCACAGATAAAGTGAAGTACTTGGCTTTGGATGCAATCTATTACCGTGTTGGTTGATTGATTGCTTGAGATTAATAATGATTGATTGTAATCTAGTGCAGACCTGATATATCCGATATAGAGGGTTCTTAGGGTCTGCATATTGTAACATGAACAAACGTCTCTTTCAGCGGACCTTTTTGAGACCTGTTATTAAATCTCTTTACATTACATGATTCAAGACCTATTCTTGTGTGAGCACTATTTTGGGGATTTTTTTCTAATTTATAAAAGGTGAAAACTTTAATATCTATTATTTAAAAATCAAAGTTGTTAAATTCAATGCATAAGTGTGCTGGCTAAAAAGCATATCAATGCGTACAATATGTGTGCGATGTGATGGTAAAAGCTTACAATTGTATTTTCTCTCATACAAATCAGACAGGCTGCCCCGCTGTGACCATGGAGCAGTACGACTACCCGCCCCAGACGAACGCTCGCGTGTTCCCGGTGGTCAGGACTGCGTCGGTGTTTAGCCAGGTGTGGAGCCTGCTGTCCAAAGTCCTGTGGCCGTACCCGACCATCGCAGCCTGGTTCTCACGCCTCTGGCGCTGGTTTTCCAGGCGGCATCCCATGCAAGTTCTACTGGATCGAGCTGTTGAGAGGAAGGTGATAATAAATTTTATATATGCAAGTCCATCTGGATCACGCAGTCAAGAAGCAGGTGATATTAATTGTTAAATATACAATTCCTACTGGATGGCGTTGTCAAGAAGAGGGTAATACATTTTATTTATGCAAGGTCTTCTGAATTGAGCTGGGAGCTGTCAAGCAGCAGATGATTATTTGTATATACCTAAATTTGGGTGTTTTTTTTTTTTCTCATTCCTTCTGGATCATTCTGTCAAGAAGCGGGTTATCTTTTTTTATATATCTGATTCTGAATCTTGGTGGGGTTTGGTAGGTTGTTTTTTTTTGTGGGTTTTTTTTGTCAGTAATGCCAATTTTCTATAAGTATATAGATTCTCAGCTAAAATCTATTTAGTTGGTTTGTCAAAGTTCATTTAAAATCTGTTCAGGTCTTATTCTTTGTGTCTCTTTATTTTAATGCTGCTTCACGCAAAAAACTTTGGTAAAAAAAAAAAAAAAAAAAAAATGATCCAGTTGGCATTCCTGATTTACGCAGCAATATCTGCTTAAGATTTAAAAGCTCTTGTGAGCCTGCTTTACAGTTTATTTTGTCTCAAGTTTACTTTTAACAAGGGTGTAAAGTAAAGAGAAAGTGAATTTGTGCCTCTGAAGTAGTTTATAAAAGTTTTTACTCAAAGAGTGGTATCAATCATGCATTTAAAAGAATTGCTCAATCCAAATATAATGCTTTGCATTCAGAGCCTCTGTGATGCACATAAATACGTGACATACATTGTATTTCTAAGAGTCATGGGGAATAGCGAAGGCGGCAGATTGAATGGACGTTCACTCTACGTGAAAAATTGGACTTATGAGATACAGTTTAGCAGAAACCTCATAATGCGAATTGCTTGGGAATGGATCAAAACTTCTAATTAAGAGGATTTGAATTATAGAAAGGTACATACCTGAACCACAAAAATGTTTAAAAAGTAAAGACAGCTACATACCTTATTTGGAGAAAAAATGCATATATCATATATTATATGGGAGTTTAGCACTGTTTTCTTACCAAAGCAACCTTCTCCCAACCCAATCTTTTCTAAATGCATGTCTTGCGAGCACTGAAAAAAAGTAAAGAAGAATGTTAATCGACATACAATGTCTTTTCATTATTGAAAATACAGTAAGCATTAAATGCTGCTTGACAGATAGTACTATTGTAATGCTTTTTGGTGCTGCCAGCTTCGAATTAAGAGAATCAAACCAGAGAGGCTTTAAATTATGAGTTTGATTCTAATAGAGCTTAAGAAAAATAAATAACCTACCATCTTGAAATTTTGCTGTATGAGAAATTTGAATAATCAAACTTTATGTTTTATGTTTCCCGTAATAATCAGAAAGTAGTTAAATGAAAGTATTGTTTTAATTATTGTCTGCAGTGTCCGCTATACCTGGCCCCTGGTATATCTCAGGATGCTCTGCAAGGAGTTGAGTTGGGCATCTCTGGAAAGAAACAGTTCACCAATGCTGCTCTGGCTGTTCAAATCTGCAAGATTGTCCGCAACAGAGGTAGGTTTCTTTGTTGTTTTCGCGTCCAGCATCAGCACTATGTAGGCTGTATTGGGGCAATTTTACGTGCTGCCACACAGAAACTGTGCAGGGAGACCTTCTTTCCTGTTTTAGCTCACATTATACTGGCACGACCCAACCAGTAGAAGATGAAATTGGATGAATACATATTTTACTGATCGTGGGATTCGAACAGCAGACCTCCAACACTTCATTTCGCTCTTTATGGTCTGTAGAGCTGTGATCTAATGAATGAATAAGTGATGCCAATATTCCATAAATTTACTAATTGTCAGTGAAAAGAAACAGAAAATTTGCTGGACCAGACCAAACGGGCCCAGCATGATTGGCCTGCAGCCAGCGGGTCGTAAAATTTTATGATTGGTACGGGCTTAGTTGCAAGCGTAGTTCAGTGAGTTTCTCGTGGTGATGATGAGATCCAGCTAGTGCCAGTGGTGGAATCTATGGTGGCGCCAAAACACTCTGTGCTGGGCCTTTTTGTTTACCCTTTATGCAGTTCTTGCATGGGGATATTGCAATTATGAGTTAGCATGTTAGCATTTTCAGTTTTATTTTTCTGAAGATTTTATTGCATAAGAATATAGCAATTATGTCTTTATAATTATTACACATTTTTTGCATACTACTATTATCTGTTTCTTACCTTTTGTTTAACCGTTCCATCCAGTTTTGCAGGAGAATGTTGCTATTATGTTCTTAATAAAAATTTGGACGTGTTACATGTTTCTGTTCTTTTTTTCTTCCTTTTTTTACCTTTGAATCTAGCAGGAAGAGATTTTAGTATTGATACTGCAAACAAGAGGATGAAAGTAGCAGATATTCCTCGATTAGAAACCTCATCTGAAGACTTGGATCAAGCTACAGTAGCAGGTGTGTGTCGTTGTGCTTAAAAAGTTTTTCAAGAACATTATCAGTTTGAAGCTTTGCAGTGTAATAACTTTCTACGTCAGGTTTTTTTTAATTTACATCTTTTTGTTTTCTTTGAATCAGATTTTGTTTACCTTGTATTTGTTTTCAACATTGATTCCATGTTTTATGGAAATATGGAATTATTTAAGCATATGTAATAAGGAATCAATACTTTCTGTTAAAATTATGAAGGTTAGTAGAAGTTTCGTTCTACGGTTCTGTGATATCAATTTTTCATAAATTTACAGATTTCTGTAAAAATATATTCTTATGGTATGATGTTGTAAATTCACGCTTTACTATAAAAATAATTAATTAAAAAATGTATATTGAGGTCACATCACCGTTTAATGATTTAAAATTGGAAAATGTTTTTCACCTTGAAAGCTCTAGACTGAGCTTTTAACATTTGAATCAACTGTTTATGATTCTCTTGTAGGTTTAAAAAGTTGTTACTGGCCTGGGCGTACAGAAATCATTCGTCTTGAAGGAATCACATACTACCTTGACGGGGCCCACACTTGTGAGAGCATAGAGGTGACTCCAGAGTTTTTAGTTTTGTTGCTCAGTATTCAATGCCTGGAATTTTTACGCTATATTGTGGACGGACTCCAAGACTAACATTTGACAAACTAACATACTGCCAAACGGAGACAGTGTGGGGATACGATGAATCCTGTCTTGATCAGTCACAATATACTGACACCATCTAACCCATCCAGTAGGGGATGGAGTCGGACACATTAATATTTAACCGATCGTGGGTTTTGAACCATGGATTTCCCGATTGTTAGATAAATGCTTTACCACTTGCGCCAGTTTCCTCACTGTGAGTCCATATTGTATCCCAATAGATAATTGTACAAAACACTTGAATACTTGTAAGTACAGTTTTAAAGTGCCTGTCCTCTAGAGTACAGATTAGAAAATACTATTTTACTGACCTAAAAGGTCCTTATCTAGTAGTGCTGAGGCGAGCTGGCTTTTTTCCTGCTCGATCGAGACCGAGACATATGGACATAACTCGTGCTGATGTCCGGCTTGTTGGCACCTTTTTGTAAAATTGCACAAATCAGGGACATTGGGCTCTCGCTCGACCACACCATGCCTTGTTGCCTTGCCTTGCCTTAGCTAGAGACAGCAGTTCGTGCCCATGTACATATAAACACACGCACACACATCAAGCCATGTCGGTATCTAAGGGCTCATGCTTGTTTGTCTTTGTCTGTCTGTCTCTGTCTGTCTGTCTCTCTCTCTCTCTCTCTCTCTCTCTCTCTCTCTCTCTCTCTCTCTCTCTCTCTCTCTCTCTCTCTCTCTCTCCTCTCTCCTTCTCACCCTCTTCCTATCCCTCTCTCTTCTACATCTAGAAATTTCTGCCTCTGTTCAAACTTCTCTTTCTGTTTGTGTGAGATTTTGATTTTATTTTTTTATTTTTCATCCCCCTTATTTCCTCTTAATTCCAGAATTGTGCCCACTGGTTCAAAGAGGAAGCTGGAAAGGAAAGATCAGAGCTAGAAAAGAAAAAGTGAGAATTACTTTGTAATGAACAAATGTATGAAAGGAGAAAAAATGTGTAAATTTCATGGAGTATAGGAAGTTAAAGTGCTGCGAAAGAGAAAAAAGAATAGTTTTGTAATAATAATAATAATAATAATAATAATAAAAAGATCACTTGATATAGTGCAATACCCAGATTTTTTGACAGCTGCTCAAAGTACTTTAGTTTACATTGTTAAAACTGATGATGCATAAAACATGATATTATAATGGATATGTATATGTACAGCTAAATTGTTTGGGTTCAGATGAAGTTGACATTTTTTAAAGTGTCTCAGTATAAACTATAATTGTTTGAAGTAGCAGTAATCCTGCAAAATATATAAAATGCAGAAATCATTTCATCATATAAACATGAACATGAAGATAGGATTTTATTAGCTAAATTATGCATATTAAAAATATTTAGAGATTTGGTTTCATTCTTTGCTAAATGGCCAATTATTTTATTAATTTCTTTACTAAATTTTTTTTCTTCTCTTTTAAACATAATACAATTTGTGTTTTCACAGTACCCCTTAAGAGTTTTTTTTTTATGTGAATACACATACTACTCTTAGGATACATGGATTGACTTTTTACAAAATGAACTGCCTTCTGTTAGCTAAGTGCAGTTTTACAAATCTCATTTGTATCAATTGATGATCATTTGATGTTATTTTTTATATTTTTGCATATCTTATTTCCAGTGGCAAAGTGATACGTATGCTTGTTTTCAACATTACCAAGAACCGTAATCCAGCCAACTTGATTCAACATCTCACAGTGAGTGTCTGTTCATTGCTATACATTTTAAAAATGAGTGCTTTTAACTGGCAGTTTGATTGATTTGAGAAAAGATCTGTTTAATAATTTGATTCAAGTATTTCAATTATGTTTAGTTTATGTTGTTGTTTTTCAACCATCTTTTTCAAAACTTCAATGTATTTTGCCTTTTGTATCCTGCAGTCTAAAGTTTGAAATATGTATGTGAGACAAAGGTATTTTTGCCCACCACTTTAGGATATGATGATATAGTGGTAGAAATATCTGGTTATTCGAATAGTTATCTCTAGATGGCACTAATTTATGTTTAACCATGTTGGACCATAAGATTATTTACTTAGCGTAGATGGATTTTATTTTTCTTCTTTCTCACACACACACACTCTCTCTCAAGTAGGGATGATAGTAGAAACAATGACAATGGGTGTTGTAGTGGTGGTAGTGTTTATGATAGCAAGGTTGGTGGTAGCGGTGGTGGCAGTATCGATTGATTATTGATAATATTCCTGCAGAGGTAGTGCTAGTAGTAATGGTAATGGGAATAATGTTGGTGGTCGTAGGAGCGACAATATTCATGGTCAAAGTGGGAACGATGGAGCAGTACCTAATTAGAATACCATTAAGGTAATATCCCCAGTTTCAAACTATACAACCCTACCAGCTGCACTTCTTTCCTCCATATCCCCCTAATCTTACCTGCCCCCCTAGCATAGAAGGGAAGATGTGTCTTATCTGTCTCCCTCTATCCCCTCTTTCCACTTTAGAACTTCCAAAATTAGGAACCCCATATTAGAGGACCAGCCTCGTAGTAATAGAATGGTCTTGCCTTCATCTTGAGCTTAAGTCTTCTGTCAATGCCACTTGTCTCCTTATAGGATCCCTCAAGGAAGCCTAGATGTAAAACTCGGATAGGGGATCTCTAAACTCTCTTTTTTTTTTTTCTAAAACCATAATATTTTCACCACTAAACTAGTTAGGTAAATTAATAGTTAACAAATTGCCTTTGGGATCAATAAAGTTTTTCTGTATTCCGTATTCTGTAGTTCTCCTAATAAATCATTGATAAATTTATAATGTGGACGATTGTGGCTAAAAGTGAAATATAGTATAACCTGAAATAAATTATGATTTGTCTTATTCATGGGATGTCGTGTCTCTTTAACAATATATTGAATGAATAATTGCCTTTCATTGAGCAGTTCTTGAGTGATGTGTAATCCTCAATTTCAATTTTTTTGCTACCAACAAGTAAAATGCATCACATTTATATACACTAAATCTCTCATTTTTCTAGAACTGTGAATTTGATGAGGCTGCTTTCACACCTAATGTTATGTCAACTGTACACAGTGGCAACATCATAGGTATGTCTATAAGTGTTTTAAATTAAATTACGTTCAAATGTTTCATAATTATAAGCAAAGTGTAATAAAAAAAAGTCTTAAAACAGTACATTCATTTGTTTTTTTATCATTCACTTTGATAGTATCTGGAATGGGAAGCAGAGAATGAAATGTATAGCAGACAACATTTGTGTCAAAATACATTGAGCAGAGTTATAGTTCAGAGTTACATTATGTAAGAAAAGTTATTAGTTGGTGTGGAGGGTTGGGGGGAGGTGAACATGATTGGTGAAAAAAATTGCAAATTGCACCATTCCATAATAAGCTCAAGATTATTCTAAGTGATAGAGTGTTTGCCTAACAATCGGGAGGTCCCTGGTCTCAGGAGCGATCAAATATTTGTATGTCCGATTTCATCCCCTACTGGATAAAGTGCCACTTTTCTCTGTAACTGTAGCAGTTACAACTACTTTTTTTTCATAGCTGTTACCTTTTGGGGGAGAAAAATTATATTGGTAGCAAAGATTGACAACGCTCTATTTTGTCATTTTAACATTTATCATAAGTCATTAGGTCCTTGTGGTTTCCTTTTTTTTTTAATGGTCAAAATGGATGGCTGCGGAATGCATACTGATACATTTTCACAGAAAAATTCACATTCAAGTATTTTAACTCAAACTTTTAAAAGACTTTTGAGTTGTTTTTTTTACATATCAGGACATACAATGTATTTCAATGTAACTTCTTATGTGCCCTTTATGATTTATGATAATTTCCATTGGTGTGTTTTGAATTTGTGCATTTTTTTACACTTTAAAAGAATTTTTTTGTTTAAAATAAATATTATTCTATGTTGATTTAGATTAATGTTTTTTATCATATAGATAAATTTATTTTCGATTTTCAAACTGACATTCCCACTCCCACTCCCCACCTCAGATCACTTTGACACAGACCTGAACCACCGAGACCTGACTGCCGTCCCCAGGGAAAACGCCCAGGTGTGGGAGGCCATGCTCGGTCGACAGTCTCCATCGTCCCACGTCTTCCCGTGTGTTCTCCACGCCCTCTCGTGGGTCACTCAGGGCCGCGACCCGCTGATCAAAGTGCCCGAACCGACGGCCACCTTGCCAGACATTCCCCAGAGCTGCCTCGGGGCGACCCACATCCAGGTGTTGGTGACGGGGAGCCTGCTGCTGGTCGGACCTGTACTGGGCTTGCTCAAGCCTGACTTTAATGATTAAGGTGCTCAGGTGTGAAATCTTATCACTGTGATTAACGTCTTTTTGAGAAAGGTGTCTAATTATACCTAATTATACTGGGCTTGCTCAAGCCTGACTTTAATGATTAAGGTGCTCAGGTGTGAAATCTTATCACTGTAAATTGTCTTTTCGAGATCGATATCTAATTATACTGGGGTTGATCAGCCTTGCTTTAATGATTAAGGTGCTCAGGTGTGAAATCTTAGCACTGTGATTAACGTCTTTTTGAGACAGGTGTCTAATTATACTGCAGTTGCTCAAGCCTGACTTTAATGATTGAGTTGCTCAGGTCTGAAATCTTATCACTGTGATTAACGTCTTTTTGAGATCGATATCTAATTATACCTAATTATACTGGTGTTGATCAAGCCTTGCTTTAATGATTAAGGTGCTCAGTTATTAATTCCTATCAATATGATTACAGTCTTTTTTAGATATCTGACTCAATAGTTATATTGGGGATGCTCAAGCCTGATTTTAATGAGTAAGTTCTTGAACTCATTTAAGACACACCAGACGTTTATGTTCAGTAACATAAAGAAAGGCTCTTGATGCCCCGGTTGTATATGACTTGTAGAGTTCATGATTTTTTTCTTCTTTTATAAGCAACGTAAGGGCCACTACTTCTAAAGTCCTCTTTAATAAGCAGCGTAAGGGCAACCACTTCCAAAGTCAAGCCTGACAGTGATGAGGAGAGTGATGACACCCGTCAAATTGTCTAGATGTATCAGCATTGGATAAAGTTTCATTTATTCATTCCTATGTAAAATTAAATAGAAATTGTTAGATTTTCCATTGAGATCTTTATGGCTGATTTGTAATTATTCCATGATTTTTTTGTCTGCAAACTCATAGTAAGAAAAAAAAAAGGAGGGGGGCAGATGTTGGTATATATTTGAAAAATTTGTAATAAAGAAAAGAAAAAGAAAACCAAAAACTAAAAGAACCTGAGAAACAAGGGATTGCTAAATCATTTTTATATTATGAAAGCCAAACAATTAAATAGATAAATACAACAAAATAGAATGATAAAAATATTGTAAATTAAAGCTGTAGTGATTTTTTGAAAATGGTGAACAATATCGCGTCCAGGAGTTGTGTAGGTGGATCAAAACTTGCGTCTCCAACTCTCATTGCTTTACTCAAAGTATACTGAGGCTGCTCAAACCTGGTTTTAATGATTAAAGTCCTCAGGTGTGTTAAGTATGATCAGCATGATTACAGTTTTTATGGTTAAATCATTCAATTAAAGTTCTCAGATTCTCAAAATCCTCAAATTATTATTAGGGATATCTATTTAGTATGTACTGCTTGAGATAAATTCTGACTCAATAATTATACTGGGGGTTCTCATGCCAAATTTTAATGATTTAAGTCCATTTAAGTCCTCGGTTGCAAGAATCTTATCTGTATGGTTATGTAAATTTGTTGATCATGTACCATTTTAAACTATCCTCAAGGTTTGTTTAAAAAGTTATCAAAGTGATGAGAGTTCTGTTTAAGACTGGTGTCTGACTCTATAATTATACTGGGGGTGCTTATACCTGATTTTAAAGATTAAAGTCCTCAGGTGTGTTATTTCTTACCAGTGCAGTGAAATCGGCTTGTGATAAACCTCATAATGACAGCATAGTAGTTTAATTTATCTCAAATGTATATTAAATTCCAATGTATGTAGGCTGTATAGTTGTTTTTATAGTCTTAAGTGAATTTCAATGTATGTACGCCGGAAAGACTGTTTGGCAGGATTTGTTATAATTCTAGCTTCCAGCGATGTGGAAAATCTGGTAATTATGAAGCTATTTGTGATAATCTCATCAAGGTAAAATGAAGACTTGTGAATTCTGCTAGAAAGTATTTAAACCTGCCATGATTTGCATATTATAGTTGAGCATGTACTGATGTAAATCTTACCTGACAATAATAAGCCTGTAACATAACACAACCTATTGGCTGGGCTGAAAAAAAAATCCATTGATCTAAAGATTTTAAAAGTGTGATAAGTTTACCGTAATGAGTTTGTCTGTTCAATTTTCTTATAGGCCTTGTCCATAATATTGTGATTAGAATCAGTATACATAGAAACTGCTGGCTAAGTAAAATCGATGCAAAAAATACTTTTTTCAATGATTTTTTGTCAATATGACACAGCTGGTCGCATTAATGGATACAACTATTTTTTGTGCCAGTAGTGCAATTGATTGCTACATGTTGAAATTATTTATGGCTATCGTATGTGCACACATTATTCTTTGTGATACTAATAAAAAAAATTGTTGTTTATGATAGTAATTCTTAACTTCAACATACACAGATAGTGAATAATATATCTGTAAAAGAGGTTGATGCCTGTAACATTTATTTTTGTATATGAGACATATACTAGTTTATGTAAAGAAAATATCTTCATGTTTTTGTTCATAACAGGCACTACTTTTTTAGGCTTGATATCTACACAAATACAGCTGAGAATCTTGAAACATGTGTAGATAAAGGCATAAAGGTATGCTCTTGTCTAAGACAGGGAAAAACCCATCACATTTGCACTGTATTTGTGCGATGGCCGTTAAAACATTATCAGACATAGTCTTGAGACCTGTCCAAAGCTAGCCTAGCTGGTGATGGTGGATATTAAGAACCCACCAAAGTTAATCTGGGTTTATAATAATCCATAAAAAAAAATTAAAAAATCCATTGATTATTACAACAATGGTTTTATGACCATTTACGAGAAATGCTGGGTAAATTTCATCGGCAAGTATTATTGTAAGTTATTGCAAATATCTTTTCATATTTTTATATCATGATACTTTACGTTTTACATTTTCGTTCTTTAAGTTTTTGTATTTTATTTAATCATGATAATGAATGTGCTTTAACTAGCATCCTTAGACTTTGAGCTCTGGTACTTTTAAAGGGATTTGGGGAAAGGTGAGTTGTTTTTATTGAAAGACATGTTCTCTGATTACGGAAAAGAGCATTATTATCAATGGCTGAACAAGGATCTACTTATGCTATTGAAATAGTGCATTGGTTTTTACTTTATACAGATTCTCATTACAAACGTAAGTGATGAGTGTAGGTATTTGTTGTTTGTTTTTTTTTCAAATGAAAGATAAAAAGCTGAAATTTTCACATCTGCAAAAATAATTTATACCATCTTTATTGGTTCAAAATATATGATTTTTGGAAAAATCGTAAAAATGGTGTGATTTCATGACATTGCTAGAAAAACAGACTGTATATTTCTTATCAATTTTATTTTCTTAGTTTATACAACTGTGTTTTCATTATTTTATAGTATTAATAGGATATACAAAATCGTAGTTATATCACAATGTGATTTTATGTGTGGATAAAACTGCGTGGGCTAATATTTTACTAAAAGCTTTATATAATTATAATCGTTTTCCTTAAACTAAATGTTTCAGTGACAAAAACCCATCAAGGTATTTGCAGCTTAGATGAAATTTTTTGAAACATTTACATGAATTAAGATTATGTAATTATTGACACATTTTTTACCTTTCAGATTTTACCTCTGTAGTCAAAAGCTTCATTGGTTATTTCTTTAATTTGTATTTATATTGATGCAGTAATTTTTTTTGCTTGTTTTTTTTTTCTTTTTTCCTGAAATTGTATGAAGAAAAGACCAGGATATCATATAGATTGATATAACAATTATGTAAAGAAAATTTACTTTAGTTTTTCTTTTATTTTTTTATATGTAATGCAATTTCCGAGACGGACAAGTAATCCATGTTTCTCGATGTTGCTTTATCTTTGAGATCTCATTTTTATGCAATTGGTAGGGCGACATTTTTTCATCCCTCTTCTTAAGATTCTCTTCTTCATATAGCTTTCTGGAAATAATAAGACATTAAGAGAAGCACCTGCACTATAATCCCCACCCCGTCCACCCACATACACAAAATAAACAGATAAGTTTTATTGCTTTGCAGTTTGTCTTGTTGGTAAGCAAGGCTGATGTGGTAGGAGAGTGACAATGTTGATTTAAAATTGTTTTTAATTATGTATGTAAGAAAATTGTGGTTGAAATTGCTAGATCAGTACTTTTTTTTTTATTCAAGACAAAGTTTGAATAAATAGCTAGGTATTAGAAGTCAAACCAAGAATATATGAAAATGTGCTGTCCAAAAGAAGAATAATTTTACTTTTGGGCATCTCTGCTAAAAAATGGGACTTAAAGAAAGTTCAGAGGAAAAGTTTGATTAATGCAAATGCAGTCATTCACTTGTGTCTTGCAAAGGGAACAATGTTTTGCTTTGTAGCCTGTGAGGGTAGCAACCTAGTATAATCTGTTTTATCAATGCCTATTAGATTTATGACTTGTTCTACTCCGTGGCACTAATTGCTGCTGAATGAATGATTGTGCAAGTTTGGTTTTACGGCATGTTTGCTGCTGACTCAAACTGATTATATTGATTATCCAAACTTGCATCATTTCCATTAATTGTTAAAGATTCAAGTTTTAATGTATTAGCCCTACTTCTCTGTTAATTGTTAATATTCACTATACACATTCGCTGTTTACCCTTTTCCAACTTATACACTAGGTATTTTTTGTGGATTTTTTTTAAGGGCAGCTGTTTGAATGTGTCATCACTTTAGTGCCGTTGATATGATTTTTTTTTTTCACTCTAGGCATACAATGTAACCAATGTCTCACTTTACAAAGTCTGTGTACCGCATGTTCAAGCTATTGAATGTGCCTTCAGAGGGAAAAAAAGTTGTACTTTCTTATTTTATTATGAATTATTGTCCATTACTTAAAAACAAAATTTTGTTTTATATTTTAGCGTACCTAGGATTAATTGAAATAATGATATGTTCACTTTAAAAAAAATTTTTCTGAGTCTGAAATCACTGATGCATTCCAAGGCGAGAAGTTATATATACACACACATATACTTTTTTTTTTTTGGGGGGGGGGGGGGGGGGGGGCGGTGGGGTGTCCTCTTGTTTTTTTGTGTTGTGGGGTGGGGTGGGCGGGGTGCGGGGGGTTCCAATGAGTGATCCTCACTTGATATCTGTGTGTGGTTTCTCAAATGTTTTGCAGCTTTTACATTCTTAATCTCTCCTTTGTTAGCCTGTTTTTTTTGTGCTTCTTTTCTTTGATTACTTTGAATCATCATTGTGATGTTACGAAAGTCTCCATCTCTTTCCAAAACTTAATTAAATGATTTTTATGTTTAAGACTGTTATCATGCCATATTAGTTGTTTCAATGGACGCAAATAATCCAATATTTTAGCTTTCAAAATGTGTGCCTCGCCTACCTATACTTTTACTGATAAAGGATTTTATGCATAAGATTAAATATATATATAAACAGGCCCTCTGTCTCAATTCATTTGTTCATACCATTTTAAGTGAATTTTTTAAGGTCGTTGTGTACCAACAAGTACAAGCATACATGTACAAACAATGCAGTAAGCAAAAACATACCTAGTTGACTTTGCTTTCTATGGAAGAAAATCTAAGCCAAGCAAACTGCAGCCTGACATTAACCTCAGTACTATGACGTCCTATCTCACTTGTAAATACAGATTTATAGTATTTTACAAATGAAATAGATTGTTATGCAACTGGCGTGAGTTTATGTTCAATTCACATACAGAATGAATAATATGATTGTATTACTAGTAGAATTAGAGAAGTACTATAGGAATAATTAAAACAACCAAATTTTGATGAATACAAGCAGTTGTTAATAACATTCCATTTATTTCTATCCTCTTCAAAATTTATATAATTACATGCCTATGTAAGTGAGTTTGTTTTTACGGTAATGGCAATTTTGTGCCCACGATGTTTTAAGACACTTAATACATTATACTGGTAGCAATGGTGACTCCTGTATATCTCTGAGTGGTAAAGCATGCACATTGTGCATAAAACGGTTGGTTAAAAGTAAAGGGTATATACAGTATAAAAGATCCATGTGAAGGTTTATCGCAGTTAAATTTTATTATACACATCAATGTCCTTCAGATACCTCAGTAGATGTTGAGGACTAGCATAAATAAATATGCTCTCTAATGGTTTGGAACAAGGTACAAATCTCTTCCTTGGTGAAAAAATGGACAGTCAACCAGAATGTGACGTATGGATAATTGACACTGGAGGCTCTTCACTTCTCAGTAGGAAAGCATGGATAAGATGAGAATGTCCCAGTTGGACTCGATCGAGTACCACCTGGTCTCGTCTTCTAGCCTGAGACACCCCCTGCCCAGAGACCAAAGCGTGGTTGAACACAGTGTAGTTTGTTGGTATTCAGGTTATTCCATCGGGCCTTCCAGTTGCCTCTTATAAACTTGGGTATGATTGGCTTCGCATTTGATGCAGGTATAATTATACATCCGAGTAGGTTCCAGTTGGAGCCCGATCTTGGCGAGCTATGTTCTTATCCTAGTAAAATCACATACATAATGACCATAACTCCTCTTAAGCAATCCATTGTCATTGATTCTTACATCAAATTTCAGAACACACAGGCCTGGGAGCTTTCGCCATTCTCAACATGTAGAACAGGAGAGATGCCCTCACCACACTTTCTTTGATTGATAAAAACACATGCACACAATGTATCACTGCATAAACACTGACAGACTAATCAGCATTTGTAAACCTTACCAACTGCCCCTTTATTATAATAAACAGTAGCCTAGTTGTTTGTAAGAAGTCTCTGTGGGGATAAACAAAATGTAAATAATTATGGGCAAACAAAAATATCATAATATGAAGCTTGTAGGAAATTTTTCGGGTAAGAACAGAAAAAAATACAAGTATATTTTGGTAGAATTTTAGGATTTGTGGGAAACCACACAGGTTCTTCATACAAAATACATGTCTAAATATCTGGAGTTCTACTCTGTGTTTTGAAGACGAATTATTGAACATTTAATCTTTATCTGACGAAGCAAAACATAGTTAGATGGAATAACCTATTATTATTCTTACATTGATATCTGCAGTTACCTTTTAGCAGTTACAATTATCTCCCCCCAAAAATCATTCTACATTACATTTCTTTTAAGTCAAATTCCACATCACACTTCATTAATGGTCAAACCGTAAATTTCACCTCTTTGAAAGTCGATGTTTACATAAAATTAAAAAAAAATTTCAAAATCTATTTTACATTTTTTAAAGGTCAAAATCTACATTACACTTTGAAAGTCAAAATCTACATTACACTTCATCGAAAGTATTACGATTGTGCAATCATCGTCACATTTTTTACCTTTCAAATTTTTCTGTCGTCAAAAGCTGTGGTTATTAGTTAGATTTGTGATTATATTTGTTTGCTTGTTTATTTTCTTATTGCCTGAAATTGTACAATGAAAAGATCAGTATACCATATAGATTGATATCATAACTATTATGTTCCCCACCTACTCCTCCCAGTTCTTTTAAAATAGTCATTCCACATTACTCTTCTTTGAAACTGAAAGTCAAGACCTGCATTACACTTTCGTGAAAGTCAAGGCCTGCATTACACTTTTTTGAAGGTCAAGCAATCAGCATATATACGTATAATTATTACTGTGAAATAAAAACAAATAGCAGCCATGATTTGTCGTTAGTTTTACCGAAGTTGGTGGATTGCTGAACGTCTGACGCCAGCACGATATAGACTATCTGAAAGCACAAGCTTGATCTGAACTGTCAGTAACCACATGACTTTCGAGCTACATCGATGTGCTTGGGCATGAAGGCGTAGGCGGCTTCTGGTAGGGAATAGTCTACTGCGTACATGTACTGAATGAGCTCCACGAGGCGGTAGCTGTAGCCCATCTCGTTGTCGTACCAGCTCACCAGCTTCACGAAGTTGTCGTTCAGACTGATCCCGGCCTTGGAGTCGAACAGAGAGCTGGGGGATGGAGGTGTGTGTGTGGGGGGGGGGCAGCACGACAGTCAAGCAAATCTTGGATTAGGCACGTTTTAGAAATCACAAAGGCGTATGAATCAATGGGTTCTTCATGCAAAGTACAGTTGGCCAAATAATAAATTTTGTCTATATTTGGTTCTATATTGTGCCCATGATGTCCAGGACTCGACAGTAAATACATTATACTAGTAGCATCGATGACCCCTGTATCTCCCTGAGTGGTAAAAGCATACAAATTGTGTATAAAAAGGTTGGTTAAAAGTAAAGGGTATACACAGTGGTTTAAAAGATCCATCCGCAGGACTGTAACAGTTAACTTTAATATACACATTAATGTCCTTCAGATACCTCAGTAGGCGCTGAGAACTAACATAAGTAAATATTCTCTCTAATGGTTTGGAAGCAAGGGACATATTTCTTTCTCGTTAAAAAAAGTGAACAGTCAACCAGAATGTGGCTAATGCATAATTGACAGTTGCAGGTATGACTATGTGGAGGCTCTTCACCTCTCAGTGAGAGAGCGTAAGAAAGTAAGAAAGCGTGAGTAAGATGAGAATGTCCCAGTCGGACTCGATCGAATACCACTTGGTCTCGTCGTCTAGCCTGAGAACCAAAGTGTAGTTTGTTGTTTAATAGGTTATTCCATTCCGCCTTCCAGTTGTCTCTTATAAACTTATGTATGATTTGATTTGCATCTGAGTAGGTTTCAGTTCGAGTCCGATCTTGGCGAGCTGATTAGCCATTTCATTTCCTTCAATTCCAATATGGCTGGGGGTCCAGCAGAGAGTAATTTATCTTACCATTTTGCTGAAGTTCGTGAATTTTTCTCAATAAAGGGAGTCAGAGAGGAATAAAGTATGTTCTTGCGGTAAAGACAGTGTCGAGATTCAGGCAGGGTATATCTGCTGAGGATTAGTTGCAGGATAATCTTTTAATAAGATTAAGTGCTTTTTGACAATTTTTCTTCAGATATTTCAGTTGGGGGATAAAGGAGAGTTTTTTTTGTCAAATATAACGCCTAAAAATTGGCTTGTTCTTCTACAGGAATTCTTTGACCACGGCCGATGTAGAGATCAGGATCCCTGTGAAGTTTTCTCTTAGGAAGAATTTGAAACCGTTTGTGTCTTCCCATCTCTGAAGAGCTGCAGTTTGAGTTGTCGCTCTATGGTTGGAATTGAAGAGACTATAGCAGACGACAAAGTCGTCTATGTACAAGGAGCAGTTCACATTGTTTTTTAATGTCTCAGTTATTGAATTAAATTTAATTATATGGCAAAGAGAATTGGCGAGAGAACGCTGCCCTAGGGAGCTCCCTGCTCCTGCTCAAAAGAGTCCGACAGAGAGGATCCACTCTTGACTTGGAACTGTCGATTCCAGAATCTTAAGACGGCTTTAAGGTTGCTTACTTAATGCTTACACTCAAATCCATGACTCAGAAATATATATGGAAACCAACGGGTAGGTTTTATGTCTGTTTTATAGATTTTTTTTAAGCTTTTGACTGGGTTGATAGAGACAAGCTACGGGTTGTGTTGAGTAATCATAGTATTACGGGATCAATGCTCAGCATTTTAAAAAAGAATGTACTCTGAAGTATCAATATGTGTGAAAGTTGGTGCAAATGATCTCAATAGTAACGACCTTACTGAGTTATTTGTACATTATAGTTGAGTGAAACAAAGATAAGTGTAAAGCCCGCTGTTCTTTTTTTCCCCAATTGGAACACGAGCTGCCTCAATCAAATGTTAAACCCACTTAATTAGTGGCTAACTATATTGATCACGCATTATGTCTGTTATACGCCGACGATTTCTGATTATTGTTGGTACTGGTAGTATTATAGGACTGCAGAGAAAGTTAAATGTTTTAAGTCAGTTTTGCATTAAATGGGGAATAAATGTCAGTATGAACAAAAGTAAAGTATTAGATTTTAGAAACGGTTGATACCTTCAACAAGATGATAAAATTGTTTTGGGAGGACAAGAAGTTAGAAATTAACAAAATTCAGCTACATAGGTATTCTGTTCTCCTCTCTCTTATTATGCTAAAAAAACATTGGAGGATAGAGCTATCAAAGGGCTATACGCTTTTTTTGGAAAACTGAGAAACGTATTTTAAAATTTATACAATCTTGATTTCAACATTGTGAAAAGAAAAGTTTTAGATATGAGAATTAAATTATTACTTCTCTTTGAGAAGGAGATTTGGAGAACAAACAAAAACTTGTGGACCATGTTCAAACTAAAGATTGCAAAGCATTTGTAGGTGTCGGTAGTTTTACCCGAGATAGTCTGATATTAAATAAAACTAGGGGATATACATATAATCTAAATGTGGACTGCAAACTTAAAGCAATTCAGTTCTGTTATAAACCTACAAGTCTTGAAAACAGCATATACCCCTGAAAATGTTACCCGCAGTTACACAATTCATGTAAAATGGGGAGATGTAATTGGGCATCACAACTTTAACATATTTTACTGTCTTTAGGATTTGGATATGCACGGTTAGCACAGAGCGTGTCCACAATAGATTCCCTTGTGCTAGAAGTTATGGACACGCTTATCTGTACCGCGGTTCAGGAAGCAGATGCAGTAATAACAAATCGCTAATTTCCTTTTACCCCAAGTTCACCATTTTTAGATCCTGTACATTACACCATATCCTCTAAGAATTATTGGCAGCGTATAGTTCTAACACTCATGTTGACATAAAGCCTGTCCTTGATAAATAATTTGTATAAATGGAAAATATAAGAGTCTCTTCTATGTATTTGTTGCTATGCTGATGATAATGTTGATAATAAAATTCATTTTATGTTCTTTCGCAATCATCCCAACAACGTAAGAAAAACGATCCTCCCACATTCATGCTATTGAGTATTTGTTTTCGTAAGTATGTACAAAATTGTATAGCACTTACAAAATTAATATATTATGAACGCTTTTTATGACTCCTTTTTATTATATACCCCTAAATACATAATTTCTTTTTGTGCAAGATCATAATTATTAAGGCAATTGTAAACGTATAAATTTGCAGGCGTTGTAAATAAGATTCACAAAATATTGCATGCGATACACTTATTTTTCCAATTTGTTATATCTACCCTCATGGATTCTGTCAAAATTAATTTCTTTTTGTCTGGAAGTACTCTTTTTTATTATCATGTATGTTATTAGGATGTATGGGCCAAAGGCATTTTTTTCTGAATAAAATTCAAAGTCAAATAAATTACCAGGTGGAAGAGACATTGGGTCGTAAGTACAAAGTTGTGTGGGTTAAGTTTACGACTGGTCTAAAGATAAAGAATTAAAAGATTTCCGATGAGTTGTAAGCTAGCGTGGTGTTTCACTAACGAAACTAATTCATAAGGTGGGCCCATTTGTACCTCTCTTTAGATCTATATCTTAGATAACATTAATTCGGTTTGTCTGTCTCTTCTCTACAGACGAGTGCTAAGCTACTGCGACGCTGTAATTACGACCCATTATAACAGTTTAGCCGATATCTCACCTGAATGTTTGTCCATTCACGTCGGAGGAGACGATGTCGTCGTCGGTGTAGCCGACGATCCCCCTGAGATCCCCCTCAGAGGCAATCTTCACAACGTTCTCGATGACTTCATAAGGCGCGGCTGCATCATCAGTCACGCCGGATAGAAGATACATTAATAACCATGCTTTACTTAAAGACAATCGCGAATGTTCTTTTCGTATGTTTGTTACTAGCTCCAACGCCACTATATAGGCTAGCTCTGTTGTAAGCGGGCCCCAAAACTAACGTCTAGTATAACATTTTACGTGCTGCCACCCAGAGACTGTGCGGAGATACCAATACTATCTGAGTCGGTCACAGTATACACACTAACACCAACGCAAACAATAGGGAACGAAATTGGTCAAACTAATTTTTTTACTGATAGTTGGTATCGAACTAGGGACCTATTATGCGTGTATGTCTTTCTTTTTTTTGTTTGCTTCGAGCTTCCCAACTCTTCCTTATCTTCCTACCTCACATGCCTGAGAGTCCGATATTGTAAGGTTCTCATAAGTCATGCTTAAATCAGCCACGGTGGATAAAAAATACGTTGATACTTATGACACCAATGCTTTACTTTAAATTACTGTTTTGTTTCTACACACATTTGCATTGCTTCTTTCTGGTTTGGGCTCGATATATCAAAGCCCGCGTAACAGTTACAACCTTTACATTACGTAAGTGCGTTTACAAAAATGATGTGAGTTGCACAAGGGCGCTGACCTTTCTCTAGGCGGACGGTGAGGTCCACCACAGACACATTAGCCGTGGGTACCCGGAACGCCATGCCGGTGAGCTTGCCTGACAGCTCAGGGATGACTTTCCCCACAGCCTTGGCAGCGCCGGTGGAGGATGGGATGATGTTCTGACGGGCGCCGCGACCTGTTTGTGAGAGGGGAGGCATAGGGAGGATAGATTAGCTATGGGTGTATGGAACATGAAGAGAGAGAGAGAGAGAGAGAGAGAGAGAGAGAGAGAGAGGGAAGAAAAGATAAATAGATAGATAGATAGATAAATTGATAGATAGATAAATAGATAGATATAATTATATAGATAGATAGATAGATAGATAGATAGATAGATAGATAGATAGATAGATAGATAGATAGATAGATAGATAGATAGATAGATAGATAGATAGATAGATAGATAGAAGATAGATAGTAGAAAAGTACACTAAGCCATGTAAAGTGAGACATTGACAAGACTTGTGAAATACCTCCTCTCCAATCTTTGGAACTGGGTCCATCCACAGTCTTCTGTGTGGCTGTTGTTGCATGGACAGTGGTCATCAGCCCTGGACAGGAAGAGAGAGATAGAACCATTCAACATGCCATAGACAAAATAGTAGTATTACTAAATATTCACATTGTTTAGAAGCTGCGGTTCTCAAATACTGTGGAACAGTCTGTAAGCCAACTCATTTTGAAAGGGATACTTTTATGTCCTTGTTATCATTGGTAGTCTTTAAAATCTATGCTTGTAGAATATATGCAGATTAGATAAAAAGGGACTGGAATTTTCTAAATGTTTAAAGATTAAATTACAGCAAGACTGTGGTTATTTTATAGCATGTCAACCCAAAGAAAACCACTAACCGCCGATGTGAACAATTCTCTAAGAACAAAGGTTTTTTCTAAGGTTAATAATCTATTTGGAATTTGGTAACTTTTATATCATGTCAATCCAAAGAAAAACCATGATCGCCGAAGTAAGAATTTCTGTAGGGACTACGATTTATCTAAAGTTAATTCTACATCTTATCGCATTGTCCTGGTTTTAGTGGGAGTTTTCAAAATGTATATTTTAGAATCTTTGACATCTTTTATCTTTCTTTAAATGGAGTATTGTCGATTTCTTTCTCCATTAACAAAACAATAAAGCGCCGGGCGAGGTTTAACTCGTGACTTTCTGCGTGTAAAGCAGACATTGTAACCACTACACCACAGAACCCTTGTTCTTAGTTAATTTTGGACGCCTCGAGCAAAAGTAATGTAACCAGTTGGAAGACATGAGCTCTGCTTAAAGTTTTATTCAGCTCATCAAGCAATTCCGCCCGCGGATAAATGAGAATTTGTAAGGCAATTCTAGTCTCTTAAATAGAACATAAAGCTCGCAAGCGGAAATTATTTACAACCCCTCCCCCCAACAAAACACTTTGATGTTGTCTGCTTGTTGAACATTACGCATCCCCTCAAACAAAGTAAAAATTAATTTTGCCGAAATACTATTCTCTCTGGGATATGTTTTTAAAACTAGATGGGAACCACGAAATTCGGAGAGACTGTGGGATGGACAACGCTGAAAGTATTACTGATGTTATCAGATTTAACAAGATAATACATTTTCTGCTTATCAAAATTTATAAGGGGTCATCGTAAGTTAGTTTTAGTTGACGAAATAAAGCAATTTTGGTGATGCTAAAAACCAATTTGCGTGGATATTTAGGTGGAGATTTTTACCCTTGTCACGCCTTCAGGACAAAACTAAAAGACGCTGAAAGAATTATTATATATTTAAAAATACACTCAATGGTCAAAGGTTGTTCAATTTTATAAACCCAACAAACATACTTTATGTTTATCTTACATAATTTTTTGATAATGAAATCAAAGAAATTATTCATGTAGCCCACAAAACACCACTGGATAGATCTACATGTTCTTATATAAAACTAAGGTTTAAGGAATTATTTTAGACAAATTGAAACACTTTTGTTTCCAACCAACAAGTAATTTAATGATGAAGGTTCGAAAAGACAACACTAATTAGAACTACATGTACATATGATAAACTAGTCTTAAGGTATTATTTTAGAAGAATTGATAATCTAGTTTGCGATTTAAACGTCAATAACGGATGACATAACCACACCCGTTTGGCATAGAGTTTTCTGATTGCTCATTGGATATGTAAGTCTAGGGCGAAATATATTGTAACTGCCCTCTTTAACTCTGCCTCTTGCCCCGCGTTATAAACCCTAATGGCTCTATACACCCCTTGTACTTGCGACCAACCCTCAACGATGCCGAAGTTATCGTGGATGATCTTGGCGAGCGGCGCCAGGCAGTTGGTTGTGCAGGAGGCGTTGCTGACCACAGTTAGGTTGCTGGTGTAGCTCGTGTGATTCACTCCCATCACGAACATCGGGGCGTCCGCTGACGGCGCGGAGATGATGATTTTCCTGGCACCGCCCTGGTGACAGAGAGCGGGGAGGGCGTGAGAGAGAGAGAGAGAGAGAGAGAGCGAGAGAGAGAGAGAGAGAGAGGGTGGGAGAGAAAGAACGAAAGGGAGAGGGTTTGAGGGAGTAAGGGAGAGACAGAGGGAGGAAAAGTCCAAGGGATTCATCCCATCACGAACGTTGATGTGTGTTGCTCACAGCGCTGAAATAGCGAATTTCTTGACACTGTCCTTGAGAGAGAAAGAAAAAAAAGGAGGATGGGGTTGATGATGAGGGCGCGTGAGGGAGAGGGTGAGAAAGGCAAAGAGAGATGGTGGGAAGGATAGAGATACAGAGACAAAGGGAAAGGGAGAGTGGTTCACACCCATTACATCGAGGCGCCCGCTGAAGGCGTGTAGATGACCACCTTTTTGGCACCGACATTGCAAGAGTGAGAGAGAGAGAGAGAGAGAGAGAGAGAGAGAGAGAGAGAGAGAGAGAGAGAGGGGGGGGGAGAAGGACTTGGCTAGTCATGTTTTATATTACCGATCCAACCAGTAGGGAGAAAAGCGACCTCCAGAGTGTGGCTCGATCCAGGACTTCCTGCATAGAAAGCTGACGCTCTCTCCCCAACCCCAAAAAAAAACCAAAAAAAACGCGGCCTCTGGAGCAGGGATAACATCTGGACCTTCTTCTAAAGGATCCGACACTCTAACCCAAGGACCAACCACTGATCTTGGGGTACAACAACTTTTTGTCCGTGGTGGTGAACACGCCCATGTATTCGAGCACACACTCCACAATTTCAAGTGCTGCCACTCTGAGATATAGTGGGGATGCTATCACAGTCGGTAACATTTTAGGGAACGTAATTGGACAAATAGATTTTTAGCCAATCGTGGATTTCGAACCAGGATCCTCCCGCTATGCTACTTGCGCCCGTTCATAAGTTTTGGGACCCGTCGGCGATTTCAGATAAACTTATACGGAGAAGGGTGCATCCGTTGAGATGCGGACTTTCGATATCGGACCCGGCACACATAAGGGCATTGCTGAGATGGCTTAAGTGGTAGCATTGAACTCTTATAAGGAAGGTACCCGGTTCGAAATTTCTTCTATCGAATGTTGTCATCTGCTGGTTAGGTCGGTGTCAGTATAATGTGACCAGCTGAGACAGGAGTCCTGAGACTGTTTCTATACAGCAGTACGTTATGTTCTCAGACTTTGATCTAGGGTGCCCTAGTCGTATATCACCTAAAAGGGGTAAATATTCTATGGAAAAGACCACTGACATCCATGTGCGAGATCGCTTTGTCAATGGTGGTGAAGACCCCTGTAGATTCGACCACGTACTCCACCCCGTTGTCGCCCCAGGGGATTTGTGAGGGCTCCTTCTCGTTGGTGACGGTGATGTTCATCCCGTCCACCACGAGCTTTCCGTCTCTGATGAGAACTTCGCCCGGGTAGCTGCCGTGTGTCGAGTCATACCTGGAGGACAAGGAATGGGGCGTTTGAAGGGAGGGGGGTAAAGTCCGAGTTTTAAGTGTTAAATGTTAAATTTTGATAACATTAGTGAAATAACCAGGGGATATAATTAAAAGAAACTTTTAAATGAGACGTTTCATGAAAAGATCTCGCAGTGCTTTTGTTATGGGGAGTGACCATTCTAATTTTGCATTAAAATTTTAAATACCAACGGCAGGACAACTTTCAGACAGCGTTTCTTCTAAGGTTCAGATAAGGAAGTTACCGCCCTTATTATTGTAACACATACGTAAAAATATCCTAGCCCTATGAAGTCTCTCTTTGTTTTACACTCTCTGTGTAAAAAAAAATAGATTGAAAATGCTTCACCATTTGCAAAGATGTCTCGAAGTAGTCTAGACTCACCAAAAAAAAAAAACAACCAATAAAAACGTTCATAGTACACACAATGACATGCCTGCAGCAACGCGGAACACTAGGAAAACCCGACTAACACTTCTCATAACACAATTACACCACAGTACCAACGGTACAGATTACTTACACACCACAGTAAAACTGTAAAGATTACTTACTTGAACATATAGACCATATAGTCCAAGTCGATGAAGGGATCGTTGATCAACCCAATCGTGATGTCTTTGGCAAACGCAGCCCTCATCACGATGCGGCCAATGCGGCCAAAACCGTTGATACCTATCTTTAAACCTTCCATGCCCATCTTTGCGAATCAGTCATACCTGTTAATGAAATTTGGATGAAAGCCTTGATCTAGATTTAGATCTGATATCGTAAGAACAAAATTTAGTAAGCTTACGACTCGTCTTAGGTTTTAAGAAAAAGAAGAAATACAAAAAGTTGTAAGCTACTGTGATGTTGTAGATCTACTTACGACGCCTTGATTCTAGATTTAGACGCTATTTTTTATGCGAGGCTATTTTGCACTTCTCTCTAGAACATAATCATAATTATATGTTTCTCAGTGTCTTCAAGAGAATAGTAAGAAGTAAATAAGTCTACAACTTCGCGGTAAGATTACAACTCTTCTCAAGATAATATAAGAATAACAACTTTCAAGTGGGATGTATGCTACCGGTACCGTGACGTTGTAGATTCTTCTTCCGACCCGCGCTGTTACTTATCAGTGACTTGAGTTTTTTAACATTAGATCTAGATCTAGAGACCTCTATAAATGATAAATACGTACCATTATGGGTTTTTTAATCTTCAGTTTGAAAATAGATCTAGATCTAGATATACATAGCATCTAGATCAATTAATCTTAATAAATTATATTTTTGGCCAAACGTTCTAGATCTAGTCTAGATCTATATCTAAGAAGGGCCAACTATTTTATTGACTGAAAATTTTATGTTAACTCAAGTCTGTAATAATATAAATGATTCCAATGTAAAGATACATAGACTCTACAAACCTTTCTTTTTGTTCAACGACACCGGCATGTGACGTCATTTCAAATATCGTGCGTAGGCCTACTTTTTGGTTGGAAATAAAAAAAAAATTTCACACCAACTTTATTTTTCCATTTTTTGTTTTGTTTGCTTTTGCTGTTGTTGTTTTTTAATATAAGTTCACAAAGCAAATACTTTGCGGCATGCGAACCACAGATTATGAAATTTAGGAGCAAGGTTCCATCAAATTACGATTATTCATTTTCCTGAAACTCGCCGCCATATTGCACAGCTTCTGCACATTTTTAGGAATGCAAATGGCTGCTCTTTGTACACGTTCGAAGGGCTGTTGGTGCTTCTGCGAAATCCATATCCTGTGATAGGGACTACAGATGAAAAACAGTATCACTGAGTGAGTGAGTTTGTTGTTACGACACGTCAGCATGGTAACGGCTATATTGTGCCCATGATGTCCTAAGACAGTTAATACATTATACTAGTTGCAGCGGTGACTCCTTTATCTCTCTGAGTGGTAAAAGCATACAAATTGTGCATTGGTTGAAAGTAAGGGGCATACGTTCTTCCTGCAATGACATAATTATGGATGCCAGACTTGGTCACTGACAAAGACACTTGTAAATACGCTGGGAACAGCACAGCGTGCAATGGAGAGAAAAATGCTGAAAATAAAAATAAAACTAAAGACAAGATCCCATGCCGTACCATCAGAGCCCAAACAAACAATAAAGACATAATAAAGTTTGCAACAAAACAGAAATAGAAATGGGCAGGTCATATAGCCAGAATTGATAACAACAGGTGGACTCAAAGAGTAACAGAGTGGCAGCTAAGAAACGGAAGATCAAGAGGAAGACAAGCAATAAGGTGACGAAATGATATAGATAGAGAAAAGGGGTGCTATGAAGCAGAGCAGCTAGAGACAGAGAAAGATGGAGATGTGATTCGGAGGGCTACATCCTACAGTGGATGGACAAATCCTTAGCAAGTAGCAAGTAACAAGTAAGGGGCATATGTATACATTGGTTTAAAAGATCCATTTGTAGGGTTATCGCAGTTAAATTCTACTGTACACACCAATGTTTCTCAGATATCTCAGTAGGCGATGAGGACTAACATAAGTTAATATGCTCTCTGATGTTTTGGAAGCAGGGTGCAGATTTTCCCGGAAAAAGTGGACAGTCAACCAGAATTATGACGTATGGGTAATTAACAGTCGCAGGTATGACACTGTAGAGCCTCTTCACCTCTCAGTAGGAAGGCGTGGGTAAAATGAGAATGTCCCAGTCGAACTCGATCAAGAACCTGGTCTCGTCTTCTAGCCTGAGACACTCCAGCCCAGTGACTTAAATGTGGTTGAACATAGTGTAGTTTGTTAATGTTGTTTGACAGGTTATTCCATCGCACTTTCTGTTGTCTCTTTTATACTTATGTATAGTTGGCTTTGTATCTGATGCCGATAATGGACTGCACACAAAAAAATAATAAAGAAATGAAAAAAAGCGAAAAATGGAAATATTGGGTGTCTGGCCCTATGCACAGGCACATCCCACAGACAGCGCACTGGACCTGGCAGGTTTGACAGGTGAGTGATTGCCGATCCGCACACCGGCGACGGGTCCCTGAGCCACATTTGCCGTGCTTTACACAACCGCGAAAGACTTATGGATTTTGGCAAAAAATATTTAAATGTGTTATGATTTGCATATTATCCATGGGCATTTGCTGATGCAAATCTGACAATTATGAGCCTGTAACATAGAACAACCTTTTGGCTGCTCATATTAGCTTTATATATCAACAGCCGGAAAAAAAATCCATTGATCTAAAGTTTTAAAAAGTAGCTGATTAACTGTCTTAAGGTCTTTAAGAGCATCTTTTGTATCAGCTTTTGGGTGAATGTACACCGCTGTCATCGTCACAGAACTAAACTCTCTTGGTAGATAAAAGGGTCGACATTTGATTGTCAAGTGTTCTAGATTAGAAGTACACCCCTTGGACATAATCTGAACATTAGTACACCATTTCTCGTTCACCAATAAGCAAACTCCACCTCCTTTGTGTGATAAGTTTACAGGAAGGGGTTTGCATGTTCAATTTTCTTATAGGCCTTGTCCGTAATATTGTGGTTAGAATCTGTATACATCAATCTGCACAAATTAATGCAGCTGAGAATATTAAAAGATGTGTAGATAAAGGCAAAAAGGTATGCTCTTGTCTAAGACAGGAAAAAATCTCATTACATTTGCACTGTATTTGTGTGGTAGCCTTTATAACCTTATCAGACATAATTCTTGAGACCTGTCCAAAGCTAGCCTAGCTGGTGATGGTGCATATTAAAAACCCACCATAGTTAACCTGGGTTTGTAATAATTCATAAAATAAAAAGTAAAAAATTCATTGATTACTTCAACAATGGTTTTATGACCATTTAAGAGAAATACTGGGTACATTAATTTTTATTGGTAAGTATTATTTTTAGTCATTACAGATATCATTTCATATTTGTATATAATGATACATTACCTTTTGCATTTTTGTTCTTTACATTTTTGTATTTTATATAATTATGATCATGAATATGCTTTAACTAGCATCCATAGACTTTGAGTAAAGGAATTTAGGAACAGTTTGGTTGGTTTTCATAATCTCTGATCATCAAACTGAGCATTATGAGCAATGGCTGAACAAGTATCTACTTATACTATTGAAAGAGAGCTTTTTTTTTTTTGCTTTATACCCTTAACTCAACATAGTCCTATTACATTATGTAAGAGGTGAGTGTAGGATTTGAAAAAAAATTCAAATGAAAGATAAAAAGCTGAAGCTGCCACACCTGCAAAAATATATATGAACTACCCTTTTATTGGATAAATAAATATGATTTTTTGGAAAACCCGTAAAAATGGTGCGATTTCAGGTACATTGCGAGCAAAATAGACTGTTTAGTTAAATGGTAACTTCTTATATTTCTTATCAATTTGTTGTATGCAACATCAATAGGATATACAAAATGATAGCTATATCACAGTGTGGTTTTCTATGTGACTAAAGCTACATGGGCTTCACTAAAGGCTTTAAGTAATTATAATGGGTCTTCCCACAATAAATTCAGTTTCAGATAACGAAAACTCTTCAATGTATTTTGCACGTTACTTGAAATTTTTTTGAAACATTTACATGTATAAAGGTTCTGCAATCATTGACACATTTTTTACCTTTCAAGTGTATTTATATTGATGCAGTAATCATTTTGCTTGTCTTTTTTTTCTTATTGTCTGAATCATAACTATTACATGTATAAAAAATTACCTTTGGTTTTTCTTTATTTTTATACAATGTAATTTCGGTGACGGATAAGTAATTCTTTTTCCCCTAGGTACGACCAAGCAAAATTTCTGTACTGTGTATTGTGTATAAGTTATCATTTCCTTATACATGGTTTCCGCAGACAGTTAAAATTTTCGAAAAGAGCGATTATGCTACAAGTTTGATTTATGTTAATTATGAATAGTTTATTATTTCTTAATTTAGTGAAACATTAACACAGCAAACATGATATAAAGCTTGAAACTGGGTGAGTCATCAGAAAATGCATTAACAAGGATATTATTTTTATGTTGTTGTTTTTAGTTTCTTTTTTTCAATATATGTAATAAATATAGATATATAGATAGATAGATAGATAGATACTAATTAATTGTATTATTATTATAGATAGATAGATAGAGAGATAGATAGATAAACTGCATTGCAATAAAAAATATATCTGTTTATAATGTGTAGGAGAGTGACAATAATGACTTAAAATTGCTTTTTAATAATGTATGTAAGAAAATTCTGTTTGAATTTTTTTTAAATTAAACACAGAGTTTAAAAGATTGGCTAGGTATTAGAACTCAAACCAAGAATATATGAAAATAGGCAGTCCAAAAGAAGAAGAATTTTACTTATGTGCATCTCTGCTACAAAATTCAGAGCAAAAGCATCATTAATAAAAAAAAATCAGTCATTCAATTGTATTTTGCACAGGGAACAATGTTTTGCTTGTAGAATGTGAGGGTAGCAATTAAGCATCATCTGTTTTATCAATGCTTATTAGGTTTGTGATTTGTTCTATTCCATGGTACAAATAGCTGCTGCTTGAGTGAGTTTGATTTTACAACATGCTGGCTGCTAACTCACAACAAATTTTATTGATTATTCAAAATAGTAATATTTCCATTCATTGCTAAAGATTTCAGTTTTAATGTATTAGCCCTACTTCTCTGTTGTTGTTTTAGTTCTTTATTTGGTAATATTCACTATACACATTTGATGTTTACCTACTTCCAACTGATAGAATGTGATAGTCCAGTGTTTTTAATAGGAGTTTTTCACTTTATGCATAACAATATAACCAATATCTCACTTTGAAAGATCTATGTGCTGCATATTCGAGCTATCAAATTTGTGAACAGCGGAAAAAATAGTTTTTGTTTTCCTATCTTAATATAAATATAGTACATTACTTTAAAAATTGTTATTTTAGTATAATGAGTATATACCTAGGATTAATTGAAATAATGCTATGTTTACTTTTTTCTTTTTCTGAGTCTGAAATTACTGTTGAAATCCATGGCAAGAAGTTAAACATACACACATATAAGTTTCTTTTGTTTCGATGAGTTATCCTCGATTGACATTTTTTAATCTTTTATTAAACTTATCTCCATAGATACAATTTTTTGTTTGTTGTGGTTTCTCAAATGTTTTGCAGCTTTTACATTCATAATCTCTCCTTTGATAGCCTGTTTTTTTTTCTTATCTTTGATTAATTTGAATCATCATTGTAATGTTACCAAAGTTTCTATCTCTTTCCAAAGCTTAATTAAATGTTTGTTATGTTTAAGACTGTCATGATGCCATAATTTTATTTGTTGTTTTAATGGAAGCAAATATCCCAATTTTTTAAGCTTTCAAAATATACTTTTACTGATTGAGGATTGTATGCCTAAGATTAAATTTAATGTCTATGATCTCTCTCTGTGCCTCATATCATTTGTTCAAACCGTTTTAAGTAAATTTTTAAATGTCTTTGTGCTCAAACAAGTACAAACCTATATGTACAAACATAATGCATTAAGCAAAATCACATTACTAGGTGGATTGGCTTTCTATGGAAAAAAGCGAAGCCAAGCAAAAGGCACCCTTTTATTAACCTCAGCTCTATAATGTTCTATTTCACGTCTAAAACACTACAGCTTTAGAGCATTTTAGATTGAATTAGGTCGTTATACAACTGGGGTGAGTTTATGTCTAACTCACATACACAATTAATATTATGATTATATTAGAAGTAAAATTGGAGAAGTAGTATAGTAATAATTAGATTTTAATAACAAAATAATCAAATTTTGATGAATTCACGAGGTTATTACTAACATTCCATTCATTTTTATCTTCTTCAAAATTTAAATATTTACATAACTATGTACTGCACCTGGCAAAATATCAGAATCATACACAATAACCATAACTCCTCTTAAGCAATCCATTGTCATTGATTTTTACATCAAACTTCTAAGCAATCCATTGTCATTGATTTTTACATCAAATTTCTGAACACACAGGCTTGGGAGCTTTCGCCATTCTCAACATGTAAAATAACCCATGCACACAATGTATCACTGCATAAACACTGTGTCAACTAACAGACTATTCAACACAAAGACTTAATGGGTTCTTCATAGAAAACACGCGCATAGTTGTCTAAATATTTGAAGTTTTAGTCTGCGCTTTGCAGACTCATTACTGTACATTTTTCTGTAAGTATCTGGCGTAGCAAAACATGGAGTTGAAATGGAATAACCAACTATTATTCTTATCTTGATAACCGCATTTACTTTCAGCAGTTGCAATTATGTCCCCCCTTTTCCACCCGAAACCATTCTGCATTGCATTTCTATTATAAAATCTGCATGACGCTAGTTTATTTGTCAAATTCTGATCCACACTCCTTCAAAAGTCAAAATAAACATTACACTTCTTTGAAGGTAAAAATCTACATTACACTTCTTTGAAGGTAAAAATCTACATTACACTTCTTTGAAGGTAAAAATCTACATAACACTTCTTTGAAGATAAAAATCTGCATTACACTTCTTTGAAAGTCAAAGTCTACATCACACTCTTTTAAAGATCAAGCAATATGCATAATTATCAATTAAACCATTAATTTGGAATAAACAAAAAGCAGCCATGGCTGTGGTAAGTTTTACAGAAGAAGCACTAGCTGAATCTTTATTGCAAACTGAGCTGCCAGTAACCACTTCTTTAAAAGTCAAAACCTGCATTAAACTTCTGTGAAGGTCAAAACCTGCACTACACTTTTCTGAAAGTCAAGCAATCATTATAAATACATACATGAGTAAATAAAACTGCTGTGAAATAAAAAAACAGCCATGATTTGCAGTGCGTTTTACCGAAGTTGGTTGGTTGGCTAACGAGCACCGTAAGATTATAACAATAGGCTATAATAATAGTTCGATCTTTACTGTCACGAGCCAAAGTGCTTTCGAGCTACTTCCTTGTCCTTCGGCATCCGGGTGTAGGCGGCTTGCGAAAGTTTGCTAGTTGTCCACGGAGTACATGTGCTGAATGAGCTCCACGAGGCGGTGGCTGTAGCCCATCTCGTTGTCGTACCAGCTCACCAGCTTCACGAAGTTGTCGTTCAGACTGATCCCGGCCTTGGAGTCGAACAGAGAACTGGGGGATGGAGGTGGCCCGGGGGTGGGGGGAGCACGACAGTCAAGCAAATCTTAGATAAGACAATTTTTTAGAAACCACAAAGGTCTATGAATCAATGGATTCTTCATACGAAATGGAGTTGTTCAAGTAATAAATTTGGTCTTCTCTACGCATGGAAGGGCATTATTGTAAATTGCTCTGCGCGTATCTGGTGTCGAATAGAGAGCTAGAGAAGGAAATTGAGAGAGAAACACGACACAACATCATAGATTTCACGCATTTGTACAAAAGAAGTTAATTGTTTCTCTCAACGTGTGGGGTGGGAGACCTCCCGATCCGGTACCATTTAAACCCTTTGCACCTGGCAAAATATCAGAATCACACATACCCCTTTCCCCCCCCCCCCTCCCCCCCACACACACACCTTTTTTCATTCCCGGCGATCAACCCCTTTCCCCCCCCCCCCTCCCCCCCACACACACACCTTTTTTCATTCCCGGCGACAGGAGAGCAGCACCACGGTCAAAATCATGGAGAAGATCAATTTAAAAAATTAATTAAATTTTCGGTAAAAGAAAAGTGGCCGGAGGGGGGGGGGAGATACAAATTTCTCACTGTCCTTGAAGCAAGATGATGGAGATTCTTTGGGCCTATTTTAAGGCAAGACATCTATTCTGTCTTCCACTATCCTATGTGTATGTCTCTCTCTCTCCTTCTCTCTCTCTCTCTCTCTCAACTTAAAGACCTCCAAAATTAAAAACTCATACATTAGAGGACTAGCCTCGTTAAAGTAGGATTGCCTAGGATAGGATATACCATGTCTTGCCTTCACCTTCAGCTTTGTCTCCTACCAAGCCGCCTGCCGCCGTGTAGGATTCCTTAATGGACATCTTGGGGAATTTCAACCCAAAGGGAGGAGCAGAGAAAGGGAGAGAGAGAGAGAGAGAGAGAGAGAGAGAGAGAGAGAGAGAGAGAGAGAGAGAGAGAGAGAGACGGAGAGAGAGAGAAAGAGGAAAGAAAGAAAGAGAGAGAGAGAAAGAGGAAAGAAAGAAAGTGAGAGAATGTTTCCTAACATATTTTGGTCACCAATAGAAAATGAAGACCAATACGATCAATCGTCATAAGAATTAGGCAAGATTCTCAAAAGATTTCGCATCACCATTTGCCAACATAGATTTATCTGTACACAAGAAGTTAGTGAGAGAGTAAGTTTGTTTTTTGTGTGCCCATGATGTACAAAGCAAGTAATACATTACACTAGTAGCAACGGTGGCTCCTTTATCTCTCTAAGTGGTATAAGGTTATAAAGTATGCATAAAAAGGTTGGTTAAAAGTAGAGGGTATATATAGCAGTTAAAAAGATCCATGTGTAGGGTTATACCAGTTAAATATTATACACACCAATGTGCTTCAGATATCCCTGTAGGCACGGAGGACCAACATAAGTAAATATGCCAGTTACATATTTTTTCCTTGTAAAAAAGCGGACAGTCAAAAAGAATGTGAGAAATGGACAATTGACAGTTGCAGGTTTGACAGAGTGGAGGCTCTTCACCTCTCAGTAGAAAGGCGTGAGTAAGATGAGAATGGTCAAGTCGGACTCAATCGAGCACCACCTGGTCTCGTCGTCTAGCCTGAGACACTCCTGCCCAGTGACCTAAATGTTGTTTGTCATGTTATTCCATCGCTCAATCTTGGCGAGCTCATCATCCATTTCATTTCATTCAATTTTAACATGACTGGGAATCTAGCAGAAAACAATTGTCTTACCATTTTATTGTAGTTCGTGGATTTTGTCCAATATGTTAAGGATTTTCGTATTTTTGAAGTTTGCCTCTCCGACCGCTTTCACAATAGAAAGCGAGTCAGAAAGGATTAAAAAGTTTTCTTCACTTGAGGTGGAGACAGTGTTGAGTGCTATGCACAGGGCAACTGCCTCGGCAGTAAATATTGACGCCTTCGCACTCACCCCGCAGCATTTATCTACTGAGGATGAGTGGCAGGCAGCACCGATGCAGGTATCTTTAGACCCGTCAGTGAAAAGTAGATAATGATTTGAACGATTTTCTATGACTTGTTCAAACTTGTTCTTTATAAAACTCTATGTCCTTCTGGAGAGCTGTCAGTTCAAGAATGCCTCTTGGTCTTTCCAGCATTCAAGGGACAGGCGATTGGGCATCACAACTGAAACATATATTATTGTATTTGGGATTTGGATAATTTTGCAGGGTTACCATGCAGCGTTAAGGACAGACTTTTTTGTACCGCGGTTCAGGAAGCAGATGCAGTTATAACAAATAGTTTATATCCTTTTATCCTAACTTCAAAATTTCTAACTCCTGCACATTATATTTATCATATCACCAATAAATTATTGCCAATGAAGAGTTCTAAGACTCATGTTGACACAAAGCCTGCCTTTGAGAAATAACTTGTATAGATGGAAAATATATGTGTCTCATCTACATGTATGTCCTTATTGCAATGCTGCTGAAGATGTTTTTTATGTTCTTTTGTAATAATCTCAACAACGTATAAAAATCGATGCTCCTTTTAATATACACATTTATGAAGGCCATCTTAATGCTGATGAGTATTTATGTTCGTACGTCTATCAAACTTGTATAGCACTTACAAATACACAATGCTTGCTTTTTATGATTCCCCTATATACGGATTAAATCCCTGTTTGCTGGTATTTTTTGTACAAGATACTAAGGCAATTTTCAATGTATAATTTTTTAAGGCATTGTAAATCAATTTCGTTAACTATTGCATACATTCGTTTTTTCCCAATCTGTTATGTCAACTCTCATGGATTCTGTCAAAATTAATTTCTTTTTGTGTGGAAGTATCTTTTTTATTATCGTGTGTGTCATTATGATGTGTGGGCCAAAGGCATTCTTTCTGAATAAAATTCAAAGTCAAATTCAAATTACCAGGTGGAAAGCACATTGGGTCGTAAGTACAAAGTTGTGTGGGTTAAGTTTCAGACCGGTCTAAAGATAAAGAATAAAAAGATTTACGAAGTGTGGTAGTCTATCGTGGCGTTGTACTTACGAAGCTAATTCATTAAGTGGGCCTATTTTGCACCTCTCTCTAGGTCTAGATTTAAGCTTAGATAATCAAAATTCGGTTTGTCTGTCTTTTCTAGGGGCGAGTGCTAAGCTACTGCAACGTTGTAATTACGACACAGTATGATAGGTTAGCAGATATCTCACCTGTATGTTTGTCCATTCACGTCGGAGGAGACGACATCGCTATCGGTGTAGCCGACGATCCCCTTGAGATCTCCCTCGGCGGCGCTCTTCACAACGTTCTCGATGACCTCATAGGAGGCGCCTGCATCATCAGTCACGTGGGATCAAATATACATTGAGAACCAGGCTTTACTTACATTCATGAATATTGTTTTAGTATGTTTGTTACTTAGCGCCCACTGTCAGCAATGCATAGGCTAGCTATATTGTAAGTGGGCCCCAAAACTAACGTCTAACAATTTTACGTGCTGCCATCCAGAGACTGTGCGTTGATACCAACACTATCTGAGTCGGTCACATTACACATACTAACACCGATCGTGGGTTTGGAACTAGGGACCTACTGTGTGTGTATGCCTTTTTTTTTACCTCAGAGCTTCCCAACTCTTCCTTATGTTCCTCCCACAGACGCCTGGGTTATTTCGTAAGATTCTCATAAGTCAAGCCTAAATTAGCCACGGTGGGTCAGAGATGCGTTAATACTTTTGATAACCAGACTTTCACTTTTAATTATTGTTGTGTTTCTACACAAATTTGCACTGTTTCTTTCTGGTTTCTTGCCTCCTGCCCTAGGTTCACCCATGATGCACCCATACTTCACTGGTTTAGTGCACTGAACTCGCGAGCAGCCGTTACTGGAAATGTTCAACAATTAGTCGTTTGTCAAAGTAAGACAAGCTACCTCCCAGTGTAACTTTCCCTAGGTCTCAAGGTGGGGGGCGAAAGGGCGTTGGTCTCCAGATCAGGAGATCCGCGGATCTAATTCCAAAATCGGCAGATTTATTTCGTCGTATTTATTAATTCGTCTCCTGTAATTAATTTGGGTGGTGTCAGTATAATGTGACCGGCTGATACAGGAGTCATGGAATCGCCGGCCTGTCTCGTGTGTGTCTACACATAAAATTTTCATACGTTAGTCTTCTTGTGGGTGTGTCAAATAAGGTTGTCTGTGAAATACCGGGTTAAAATGCTACCTGTGGGTGTATCAAATAAGGATGTCCGTGAACAACTGGGTTAAAGTGCTTCTTAAGGGTGTGTCAAATAAGGATGTCCGTGAACAACTGGGTTAAAGTGCTTCTTAAGGGTGTGTCAAATATGAATGTCCGTGAACAACTGGGTTAAAGTGCTTCTTGAGGGTGTGCCAAATAAGAATGTCCGTGAACAACTGGGTTAAAGTGCTTCTTAAGGGTGTGTCAAATATGAATGTCCGTGAACAACTGGGTTAAAGTGCTTCTTGTGGGTGTGTCAAATAAGGATGTCCGTGTACAACTGGGTTAAAGTTCTTATTAAGGGTGTGTCAAATAAGACTATCTGTGTACAACGGGGTTAAAGTGCTTCTTGAGGGTGTGTCAAATAAGCGATGTCCGTGAACAACGGGGTTAAAGTGCTTCTTGTGGGTGTGTCAAATGAGGATGTCCGTGAACAACTGGGTTAAAGTGCTTCTTAATGGGTGTGTCAAATAAGGATGTCCGTGAACAACTGGGTTAAAGTGCTTCTTGTGGGTGTGTCAAATGAGGATGTCCGTGTACAACGGGGTTAAAGTGCTTCTTGTGGGTGTGTCAAATAAGGATGTCCGTGGACAACTGGGTTAAAGTGCTTCTTGTGGGTGTGTCAAATAAGGATGTCCGTGAACAACTGGGTTAAAGTGCTTCTATGGGTGTGTCAAATAAGGATGTCCGTGAACAACTGGGTTAAAGTGCTTTTTATGGGTGTGTCAAATAAGGCTGTCTGTGAACAACGGGGTTAAAGTGCTTTTTATGGGTGTGTCAAATAAGGCTGTCCGTGAACAACTGGGTTAAAGTGTTTCTTGTGGGTGTGTCAACTAAGGATGTCCGTGGACAACTGGGTTAAAGTGCGGAACGCCATGCCGGTGAGCTTGCCTGACAGCTCAGGGATGACTTTCCCCACAGCCTTGGCAGCGCCGGTAGACGATGGGATGATGTTCTGACGGGCGCCGCGACCTGTTTGTGAGAGGGGAGGGATAGGGAGGATAGATTAGCTATGGGTGTATGGAACATAAAGAGAAAAAGAGAGAGCAATAGGAGAGCGAGAGCGATAGAAAGAGTGATAAAGAGAGATAGAGAGAAAGAGAAAGAAAAAAAAAGAGAGAAAGAGAGTTCGATAGACACAAAGAGCGACAGAGATAAAAGGACAGAAAAAGTAAGAGATTGATAGACAGAGAGATTTTCATAGACGGAGAGAGATTGATAGACAGAGAGAAAGAGAGAGGGAGAGAGGAGATTTTGATTAATTAAGAAAAAGAGAGAGAAAATGGGGAGGGGAGAGATAGATTATATATTGATAGATAAACAGAAAAAAGAGATAGATAGATAGATAGATAGATAGATAGATAGATAGATAGATAGATAGATAGATAGATAGATAGATAGATAGATAGATAGATAGATAGATAGATAGATAGATAGATAGATAGATAGATAGATAGATAGATAGATAGATAGATAGATAGATAGATAGATAGATAGATAGATAGATAGATAGATAGATAGATAGATAGAAAGAGAGAAAGAGAGATAGAAAAGTACACTAAGCCATGTAAAGTGAGACATTGACAAGACTTGTGAAGATACCTCCTCTCCAATCTTTGGAACTGGGTCCATCCACAGTCTTCTGTGTGGCTGTTGTTGCATGGACAGTGGTCATCAGCCCTGGACAAGAAGAGAGAGATAGAACCATTCAACATGCCATAGACAAATCTAATAAACACGATACAATTCTGTAGACCGATATATCGTGGGTTTTGTAGTGTTGTTACATGTTCTCATATTGTTTTAAAGGAGTATGTTTTCAACAAGAGCGAGGCTACCGAAAATAACAAAGTCACCGAATTGACTGCAGTGAACACATTTTTGCATAGCAAGGGTAAATAATAAATAAATGAAGATCATTTTAAGCGCTTTATCCCATCATAGCCGGCTCAAAGCGCTAGTGATCTATTTATTTATAGTTATAGGACAGAGTACTCCTAAGAGAATATTTTTTTTTTGTTTCAGTCTAAAAGCCTTTACGTTTAAGAATGTAAAATGCTTTGATACTAAAAATTTATTGATACTTCTCCCTTTGGCTTTGAATGTAAATTTTTTTTTTTTTAGTTGGGGTTGGTTTAACGTCCAACAGAAGCACAATATAGGCTATATCGTGGACGGGTCCCAAGACGGCCGTCTGACAATTTTATGTGCTGCCACACACGAGACAGGGCGGGGATACCATGACTCACTGTCTCAGCCGGTCACATTATACAGACATCGACCCAACCAGTAGGGAACGCAACAGCCAGGATTCGAACTCGGGACATTTTGCGTCGGAAGCCGATGTTTTACCCCTGGACCACCACGTCCCCCCGGGGGGGGGGGGGGGAAGCTATGAGCTCTGCTTAGAGTTTTACTCACCTCATCGAGCGATTACGTCGGCGGATAAATGAGAATTTTTTTTTTTAACGGTAGGGCAATTCTAGTCTCTTAAATAATTATAACATAAAGCTCGCAAACGGAAAACATTTACAAAAAAACAACAAAAACACTTCGATGTTGTCTGCTTGTTGAACATCACGCATTTCCTCAAACAAAGTAAAAATATCTTTTGCGAAATACCATTCTCTCTGGGATAATTTTAACTAGATAAAACCACGAAATTTGGATAGACTGTGGGATAAAAGTATTACTCATGGTTTCACAACATAATGACTTTCTGCCTATAAAAAATTGATTAGTAGTCATCGCAAGTTAGCCTTGGTTGATGAAAGAGATTTTTACGCTTGTAACAAAACTAAGGGACACAAAAAGTTTCAAGGTGGTTGGTCCAGTAACCGTGATGCCAATTTCATTACAAAATTGAGGCTTTTTATATAGATAAAGAAACTGCGAGTCATGATATAGATATCCTTCACAGTGATCAATTTCTATAAAATATCTAAAAAAATTAAAGGCATAAATGCAAAATATTTTAAAGATAACCCAACTATCTAAAGACCGAAAGTAATTTTAGAGAATTATTATGTATCATAAAAACACTCAATGATCAAACGTTGTTCAATTTTATTTAACCCAACAAACATACTTTAAACTTATCTCATATAATTAAAAAATAAAATCAAAGAACGTATTCTAGTAGCCCACACAACAGCATTGTGAAGATCTACATATGATAAACTAGTTTTAAGGTATTATTTTAGACAAATTAAAACCTTTTTATTTCCAACCAACAAGTAATTCTATGATGAGGGTTCCACAAAACAAACTTTGAGATTTAAATAACAGATGACTTAACCACATCCCTTTGGCATAGCCTATACTTTTCACATTGCTTACCGAATCTGTAAGTCTAGACCTATGATTGGACGCTGGTACAGATTCCTCAACGTATCGTCCTCGATTTAAAAAAAAAATCCCGTTACCTTTTTTTAGAATTTATTTTGAGACACTACACACAGGACACCAGTTGAGTTCTGAACCTCTAAGCTTCTGCTGATCAGTTTAAAACGCTACCAAATAAGCTGACTAAGGCCCCATCTAAGGAGCTGAACCGTACTTTTGATTGGCTGTCAGGAACTAGGCTGTCTAACGGATGTGTCCCTAGATTGAATCTAAATTGTATCTATTGTCAATTGTCATACAGATAGGAAGACAGCATACTATCAGGTTTTCTGTCCAGCCGGTCACGTTATAAGGCTCGTAGTAAGAACGACGGCGATCTTGAAAAGGGGGCAGCAACAGTAGTTAATTACAGATATATTCTAGAGTAAGAGGGCTTCTGACCTTTGATGTTTTTTAAAGGTAATAAAGATGTAACCGTAATTAGGTCATCTAGATATAAAAAAAATGTAGTGCTCATTGTGGCTCCCTACCTCGATTTTTGCTCATCTCCACAGACTTACTCAATCACTTGAAAATTAAAAAACATTTTTATGAACCACTATAAATCAGATTAGGGACATGCTGGGCACTACTTTTTAAAAAGCAATGTTTTTTTTAGACCTTTGATATTATATAAAAATTCAATGTATCCCTCCCGCAAAGACCAATCTGTGTTATTAGGTCAATCTCTTTCCTCTTCCTTTTTGCAAAAAGGGCGCGTATAGAGGAAAAAAACGGTGTGCACTTTTTCAGTTGAGAGCGGTAATTCTAAAAAGTTTATCACTGCAGACTTACCTAGTCACTTAAAAACAAAGACAAATGACTCGGGAATAATCTAGAATCTAGATCTAGACCTTCAATTTTTTACCAAAAAGCATGACTCGGCTGTATCACGAAATTTAATTGTGGAAGATCTAGATCAAGATTAGATCTCTTATGATGACAAGTGAGAAAAAGACGCGTCGTTTAAGACGATCCAGATACTTAGCAACAGCACTCAATCTAACTCAAATCTGCTCAATCACACAATCACACACATCACTTAATCAACCATCCATATCTAGGCTTACTGAGCTTGGTTGAAATCTAGATCTAAATCTACGACAAATGAAAAGCAGACATAGATCTAGATCTCCACAATGGAGTCCCAGCTTCAAATAGGCTACACCATCACAAAAAGAAGATAGACCCCCACGGATTAGATCTAGATCTGCATCGCCACTACTGCCTCCACCTGACATTTAATTTAGTCAGGCAGCTTCTATAGTTATACTAGCAACTGCCCCAAACAATGACAATACGCTTGATCAACGATCCACATCTAGGCCTACTGATACTGATTGAAATCTAGATCTAAATTTCGACAAAGTGATAACAGACATAGATCTAGATCTCCACAGCGTTGATCTAGCTTTAGATCTGCTACACCACCAAAGAAGCAGATAGATCCACACAGATAAGATCTACATCACCACTGCCGTTTCCATCTCACTCAGTCGGGCAGCTTTTACGCTTACACCACCAACTGGCCCAAACCATAACAATGTTAATATTGTTGCCCACAATATTAAGGGGATGACAAAGACATGCCAATAATATTGTGACGCAAAATTATGGCCCACAGAAACATCCTCACTATGTTGTGCCAATCTTCAAGTTAATTTACCACCCTTGCAAACTTCAACGAGCCTTTACACCAGATGTTTGTAGGGGATACGCAGAATCGTAGACATTTTCGAAATAATATTCGAAATTACAATTCAGCTTTCGCATCTGCATAACTTGGTGTAAATGAGGACATGTTACCGGCAGGGGTATACTGTATTTTACCGGCAAAGGTATACAGTTTTAGAGTACGTGAAATTGTTTATCGTAAAATTGGTATTGATTTAAACGTTTAATCCCGCGAATTTGCGGGCCTTCAACTAGTCCACCATTAAAAGTGGAACAAAGCAATCAACAAACAAATACTGTCATAAATATGTTGGTGTCAAGTCGTTCGCAAAGTCTGCATTTTATTGGCATCGACCCAATTCGGCACATTGAGTACAACGGTTATATCTTTCTAGGATCTAGATGTGACTGCCCTCTTTATATATTGCAATTACATGCCTCTTTTCCCGCGTTATAAACCCTAATGGCTCTATACACCCCTTGTACTTGCGACCAACCCTCAACGATGCCGAAGTTATCGTGGATGATCTTGGCGAGCGGGGCCAGGCAGTTGGTTGTGCAGGAGGCGTTGCTGACCACGTCCAGGTCACTCGTGTATTTCGTGTGGTTCACTCCCATCACGAACATCGGGGCATCCGCTGACGGCGCGGAGATGATGATTTTCTTGGCACCGCCCTGGTCACAAAGAGGGAGGGAGACGGTGAGAAAGAGAGGGTGGGAGAGAAAGAACGAAAGGGAGATCGTATGAGGGAGTAAGAAAGAGACAGAGGAAAAACCCAAGTTGTTCACCCCATTACAAAGATCGGAGTGTCTGCTTACTGCGCTGAATTTATGAATTTCTTGGCACGGCCCTGGGGAGAGAAAAAGGGGTGGGATTGATGGTAAGGGAGTATGGGGGAGATGGTGAGAAAGACAAAGAGAGAGGTTGAGAAGGAGAAAGATACAGAGAAAGGGAAAGGGAAAGGGAAAGTAATTCACACACATCATGAACATGGAAGCGTCCGCCGAGGGCGCGGAGATAACCACCTTTTTGTTACCGCCATAGTAAGAGAGAGAGAGAGAGAGAGAGAGAGAGAGAGAGAGAGAGAGAGAGAGAGAGAGAGAGAGAGAGAGAGAGGGATAGAGGGGAGAGGGTGACAGAAGGAGAGCGGATTACCGACTCAACCAGTAGGGAGAAAAGCGGCTGCCAGGGTGTCGTTCGATCCCGGACTTCCTGCATAGAAATCTGACACTCTATGCCCGCAACCGCTGGAGCAGGGATGCAATCTGGACCTTCTTCTAAAGGATCCGACACTCTAACCCAAAGATCGCCATGCTCAACTTATAATGGCGATACCCCAACCACTTATCTTCGTGTACGCCGACTCTTTGTTCGTGGTGGTGAACACGCCTAAGTATTCGACAACACACTCCACAATTTCAAGTGCTACAAAGACATTGCGGGGATGCCGTGTTTCCTTTCACAGTCGGTAACATTGTAGGGGACGAAATTGGACAAATAGATTTTTGGCCGATCGTGGCTTTCGAACCAGGGCCCACCCGATTCGGAGACCAACGCTGTGCTACTTGCGCCAGTTTGAGTTTTGGGACCCGTCCCCGAATTGTTTCCTCCTTGGGAACCCAAGAGACCTCTGATCTTGATGTGCGTCGACCCTTAGTCCGCAGTGGTGAACACGTCCGTGAATTCGACAAAGCACTTCCAAAGGATTTCACTAATATTATCATAACGTATACGGAGACTGATGCACCCGTTCGTTGGGGTACTGTCACACGTAAGTCTTGGAGTCCGTCACAGGTTATAGCGTTAGAGATCTTAAACTCCTAAGTTAACTAAGTATATGTAACAGAAAAGGCTGAAGTCGTTGAGATAAAGATTTTCGAAGAAACCACCGACCTTGATGTGCGAGGACGCTTTGTCAATGGCGGTAAAGACCCCTGTAGATAGATATCTTAAACGCTTAAGTTAACTAAGTATATGTAACAGAGACGGCTGAAGTCGTTGAGATAAAACATTTTCGAAGAAACCACCGACCTTGATGTGTGAGGACGCTTTGTCTATAGTGGTGAAGACCCCTGTAGATTCCACCACGTACTCCACTCCGGCGTCGCCCCAGGGGATGTCTGCAGGATCTTTCTCGTTGGTGACGGTGATGGCCAGTCCGTCCACCATGAGCTTCCCGTCCTTGACGGAAACCTCGCCCGGGTAATTACCGTGCGTCGAGTCATACCTGGAGGGCAAGGAATTGTTTTTTTTTTTTTTTTTTTTTTTTTTTTTTTTTTTTTGGGGGGGGGGGGGGTGAAGGCCAAGTTTCAAGTGACAAATCTCAGGCTTTGCGGTCATGTAACGTGGATTGTTGGGGTGATGCACAGTCTCTGTTGTAGAGCTCAGCTATCGGTTATAAAATTATATATTGTAGTTGGGCTTCAGACAGTGATCCAACATCCACTGGCTCAACACAAATAATAAAGTTAACTCCTTCTTGTAGAAATATTGAAGAATAACTTTATTAACTATAAACACGTCTAGGGTATTGAAAATGGTATAATGAAATCTCGACAGCGATCAAATCCACAGCTGCAATAACAATCTGTGATCAATTCCACAATTGAAATGGCAATCTGTAATGCAACACGACAGCTTCTAATAAAAGTAACAAACGCGCTCAGACTCTGACAGACTGAATACTACTCACTGAACTCTTTTTTAACAGCTCACCCGTACAAGCCTTTTATACCGATTTGTTGTAACCCAGAAGATTCGAGTTGTTCACGATATTTCTAGAATATAGTAGAACAAACGAGACTACAAGGGACATTACTCCCGTTGACTAGAAGCATTAGATTGTAAACAAACCGACACTGAAAAACAAGTTGTTTACCAGATTGACCGGTTTCTCGAATGTTCTTCACAACCGGGGCAGACAAGGTTGGAAAACAAACTAACAATGCATAGATTTAATCTAGAATGATCTTCACAACCGGGGCAGATAAGGTCAGATAACAAACTAACAAAGCATAGACTAGATCTAGATCTAGATCTATCTCTAGTCTTCTCGTCTTCGCTCTATCCATCTCTATCTCTCTCATCCCCCGTTCCTCTCTCTATAGCTTTCTTCAAACAAACAAACACAAACTTGTCACAGATCATTTAATGATATAACCAGAGGTTATAATTGTAACTTTTTTTTCGCCGTATAGGATTCCCAAGGGGAACCAAGGAGACGTTAAACCATAGAGAACACAATATAACTTTTTAGTGAGACATTTCATAAAAAGATGTCCCAGTGCTTTTGCTATGGGGAGGTAGGCATTTCGAGCTCCTTCTATTTTTGCATTGAAATTTAAAATACAGACGGTAGGACAATTTTTCATACAGCATTTTTTCTAAAGTTTAAAGAAGGAATTATTATTCTTATCATCGTAACCCAAACATAACAATATCCAAACCCTGTGAACTTTCTCTCTGCTGTACACTATCTGATATACCGTTGCAATCGGAAGTCAAGGAAAGTAGCAATAGTAGCATCAGTAAATAATAAATATATTGAAAATGCTTCATTATCTGCACAGTTGTCTCGAATTAGAAAGCACGTCCATTAAGACTCACACAAACAATACACACACACAGAGCACAGAATTACACGCCTGCATCAACGCGGAACACTAGAAAAATCCCATTAACACATCTCACAACACAGTTGCAACACAGTAGTAATTGTACAGAGTACTTACTTGAACATATAGACCATATAGTCCAAGTCGATGAAGGGATCGTTGATCAACCCAATCGTGATGTCTTTGGCAAACGCAGCCCTCATCACGATGCGGCCAATGCGGCCAAAACCGTTGATACCTATCGTTAAACCCGACATTTTCCTTTTTGCAAATCAGTCACTCCTGTTAATGGAATTGGGATAAAAAGTCTTTATCTAGATTTAGATCTGGCATCTTAAGTACAACTTTGTGGTAAGCGTACGACTCGTTTTGCGCTATTTACGCAGCCTTCGAGATTAACAACGTCCTTTCAAAAATAAGAAGAAATAGGTATCGAAGAGTTGTAAGCTACTGTGATGTTGTACTTACAATGCCTAGGTTCTAGATGGGTGGCTATTTTTCATTTCTCTCTAGAACTTATCTATCTCTAAGCTTAGATATTCATAATGGTTATTGTCTGCCTCTTCTGTAGGGTAAAAGGCATTAACCACTTAACTACGATGAGGACGAATTCGTCCGCTATTTGAAGGCCTTTTGATATTTCATTATGAGATTGCCAACATTCTGGCAAGTTCCGTGTTTCTTGTTTTCATAAGACAGAGGGAGGGGGAGAGAGAGAGATAGAGAGAGAGAGAGAGAGAGAGAGACAGAGAGAGAGAGAGAGAGAGAGAGAGAGAGAGAGAGAGAGATATGCCAAGTCCAAACTAAACACTAAGTGTGACATCGCAGACCTCATTCGAGATGATGGGAGTGTGGCAGGAACAGATAAGGAGAAGGCCGAAGTTCTCAATGAATTTTTCTGCTCAGTCTTCACTAGAGAAGATACAACTGAAATACCTGAATTTCGAGACTGAGACATCAAGCACAAACAACAGGACATGTACGTATGTACGTTACAGAGGATCAAGAAGCTCAACAGGTTGGATCCCAACAAAGCTCCTGGCCCAGATAACATTTCGTCATCCATCCTAAAACAATGTTCAAATGAGTTAGCGGCCCCACTAGCAATACTAATCAACAAATCATTGGAGGAAGGTGTTATGCCTTCTGAATGGAAGATGGCCCATGTATCACCAATCTTCAAGAAAGGA
>RQTK01000855.1:64907-69907 GCA_003991915.1 Elysia chlorotica
AGGCTCAGCCGATTTTGATTGCAATAGAAGATATAAATTTGGAATTATTTAAAGATTCTTGAGGCAGGTTAGTGTTATTTTGATCTATCTCACTGTTAGCAGTGTGACGATATAGTGTTCCAGTTAAAATTTTGCTCTACGTAGGCTACGATAAAGAACAGAAACACTGTGTATCGAAATAATGTTACTACACATTGTATTGATAATCTTCACTGAAACCTAGAAAATGTTAAGAGGAATTTGAATTTTTTATATTAGTGTGTATAGAAAAATGTGGAACTTTTAAACACTATATATTGCATGTATAGCACACACACAAAAGTAGACCTAGGCCTATATTAGCTACCGTATAATGATATTGTACACCATATTGTATAGAATTCTCTGCCGGAGGCAGTTGTATCAGCACCTTCTCTGAATGCCTTCAAAAACAGGATCGACAAGGTTTGGGGTAAACACAGATTTTCACTAGACTCGTTATGGTTTCTCAATGCAAGACCAACACACGCTCACTCACGGGAGATAACATCTGAGAATGAAAACGAAGAAGTCAAGACAGACGTCGAGGGCAGTGAAGATCAATGTGCGCTCACATTGAACGTAAAGGCTGAAAGTGAAAAAGACAAAGAAGATGGGACAGCAAATGGAAGCAGTGAACGGCTGACAGGCGATTAGCCTAACCGCAGCCGTATCATACAAGTACAAGTAAGTAAGTAGAGAGAGAGAGAGAGAGAGAGAGAGAGAGAGAGAGAGAGAGAGAGAGAGAGAGAGGGAGGGAGAGATAATTTGTTTCTTTTGACTTTAATAGGATCTTGGAAGCCACAATGGATGCAGACCATGATTTTTATGTTGATTTTGACGACAAAACATCAGATTTTAAAGTTTTGTCTGCATATATTTATATATATAACACTGCCATTGTATTTAAATTTTAATGGACGTATTTTTGTGCATGTGATCTAATAATATTTTTTTTTACTTTGGAATTTCCCAAATTTAACAAAAGAGAGAGATAAGGGAGTCTGGAGGATTGTGTTCTCAAGTTATTAAATAAAAAGCAGTGGGTATGGGAGACGCAGTCCCGTATCTCAAAATTGCGAAGGAAGAAAATTGTAGGCCTAACAATTGCGTTTTTAACCTCGGAGAAAACATCAATATGTCACATACAAATAAAATATAAGTCAAGGTCGTTTGAAGACCAATAACGCATTTGCAGGTTAAATCAATACCATAATTCGCTCGTAACACACAAAATTAAGCCCAACGGAACCCAACTAATAACATGTCCTAAAAGTTTAGATTTTGTAGGCCTATACATTCGGGTATTTTTAATCAATAGATCACAAGAAATAGGTAAAGCCTTTCATTTGGAATAGACAAATTTTAAACCACAATTTGAGTAGATCTTAAGTACAAAAAAATATTATTAGTCAGAATATAAAATAGGATTTTACACGTCGGGCCCAAAAATTTAGTAGCTAATATAAAGAAATAAAATGTTGCTAACTAGTATTCATCTACTGATTCTTTAAGATAATCTTAGGAAAGTCTACTGTTTTTTGATAAATAGGTAAACCAAAACACAAAACCTCCCCAATGTTGATTTTAAAGCATCTTTCAATATTGATTCTAGATCTAATTAACAGCCTCCATTGTGACGTTCATAACTAGAAGTAAACAAAACATAATTTCCGGCGATCTGGGTGGCCGATCCGATTACTAAATTTTGTCAACGATTCCATAGGAAGAAACAAAAGCTTAATAGGCCAACTGGACAATAACCCTGTGTCTAAAGGTCTGTGAGCGATGCTTCCAAAATAACAGGCAATGTCACCGAATTGACTGAAGTTCACACATTTTTGCATAACAAGGCTTATAGTGATCTATTTATTTTAAATTAGTACCATGGTTTGGACATAATAATACTCAGGGAGTATTTTTTGTTTGTCTACAAGCCTACTAGACTAAGAATACAAAATGTTTCAAATGTACCAAATGTGACAAATATTTAAACCACTTTGCTTCTAAATGCAAATGTTTGTTTATTTCGATGGCACTGCCTTTTATTCGTGGAACCCTCGACCTTGTGTGTACAGAGTGAATTATCTTCATCCCTAACCATAGCCCTACCCCTATCCATCACCATACCCCTATCCCCAACCATATCCATACCCCTATCCCGAATCCTAACGGTATCATAGCCCTATCCCGAACCCTATCCCTATTCCTAAATCTATCCCGAACCATATACCTAACCCTAATCATAGACCTATTCCTAACCCTATCCCTAACCCTAACCCACACATAAACCATAGTCTTATCTAGTAGTCGCACCATACCCTAGAACCCTAAAGATAGCCACAGGTATAGATGCAGCACTAAGAGACCTAGTTCTAAACCTAGCCTATTTATTTGGCACTCCAATGTCACAATTCCAGTAAAAACACGCAAAACTGTTAATAAGCATTTTTTTTATTTCAACCATAATTCAAACAATTATTATACAGCAACAAAAACATGTATTTAGGTATATTCTTTTTTTATTATTTTGAAACAAAATGCAATATGCAAAATAACTAAACTGTATTTTCAATGCTCCATTAGGTATCGACACCCAAATTTCGACCCCGATTATGTAATAGTTAGCCCATGCTAACAACACCCTATATTTCTCACCTACGAGATCTCATCCGCCGAGCATAGATACTCTCAAGAGAGTAAACGAAAAATTAATTAACAAACAATAACGAAATTGTCCTGAATAAGCTTATAATTTTTGAAATAAGCTTTTTCGAAATCATTATTAAAAATAATCGATTACATTAAAAAAATCGTCCCCCCAAAGAACCATGCCCCATTAAGCTACTAAAATTTTTGGGCCCGACGTGTAAAATCCTCCCAATTTTAATTACTAAAGTAAGTTTCTATACATTCGGGTATTTTTAATCAATAGATCACAAGAAATAGGTAAAGCCTTTCATTTGGAATAGACAAATTTTAAACCACAATTTGAGTAGATCTTAAGTACAAAAAAATATTATTAGCAGCAGTCAAGTGCTTCCAAATAAGTCTACAATTCGTCTGAACATATTATACGAATAAAAAGTTTCAAGATGTATGACACCCTGACGTTGCAGATTCTTCATCCGCTGCTACTTATCAATGACGAAGTTTTTTTTAAAATAATTAGATCTAGAGGTCTCTATAAATAATAAACACGTGTTATCGTGTGTTTTAACCTTCAGTTTAAAATACATAGATCTAGATCTAGCATCTATTGATCTCAAAAAGTTAGATTCTTGACCAAACGTTGTAGATCTAGATCATGATCTTGAAAAAGCTTACTGTTTTGTTGACTGAAAATGTTATGTTGACTTAAGTCTGAAATAATATGAATAATTCAAATGTAAAGAGAGATAGACTCTACAATCATGTACTCTACCCTTGTCTTTTTGTCAAGCAACATCGGAGTAATGACGTCATTTCAAATATCGCGTGTACTTCTTGGTTGGCAATACAGATATTTTTTTCACACCAACATAACTTTTCCAGTTTTTGTTTTTCTTTTTTGTGTTTTTTTTAATGTAAGTTGATATAGCTAATATATATTTTTGTTTACCAACCACAGATTATAAAATTTAGGAGCATATTCTATGTAATTACGATACTCCCTTAAGCTGAAACTCGCCGCCATGTTGCACAGCTTGTGTACATATTTTTCAGAATGCAAATACCTTGAACCTTGAACCTTGAAATGTTCGATGTTGTAGACCTTTCGATCTTTTCATCGGTCGAAATTGTATGGTCCTATTACTAGTATGTGGCATGCGTGGCTTAGACGATGTTTTTTATATGTTTATCTTCATTTCTGCCAGATTTGTTAGTCTAAGTGAGTGTACACACCAGTATGTTTTCCGCGTGTATTTTCGATGTGTATATTTTATTTTCTGTTCACACCACTCTGCGCAGCCAATTTGCATGTGTATATCAGAGTCAAAAATACACAAGCGTCCAGAGCATTCAGACCATGTGTATTTTTCACTCTGTTTTCGGCATGCACCAAACCAGAGTGTTCACACCAGTCTGTTTCGCATGTGTATGTTTGACTCTGATATACACATGCAATCAAGGGGTCACTGCGCATGCGTGAACCCTAGTGACCCGCGGTCTTCAAAACAAACACATAAATGGCGACTGCAGAAGCCTTTATATAATGTCTGGAGGAACGACCAATTTTATATGATATAAAAAATCCAGGCTATTAAAAAAATTCTGTTTGCTCTTTTTCCGTTTTGCTGGGAGAGATTGTAAGAGCAGCAAACAATTGCATCTTCCTCTTCACTGGTACTCCATTGTTCTTCTTCGCTAGCAGAACTAGATCTAGGTTTCTGGTCTTCATTGTATGCCGCCATTTCGATCGATGCCGTCAAACAAACAAGATCACGTGAAAGTCGATGCGCATCGCATCAAAATATACACTCGGAAAATACACAACGTCTGAACACTCTTAAAAAACAGAGTGCAAACTACACATGCGTTTGCTTGTGTATATTTGAATCTGCGAAAAGTACACGCCGTCTGAACAGAAATAATTCCAAGGACATACACATGGAAAAAATCCTTCGTCTGTACAGTCCCTAACGGCACTGACTGTCTAGTCCTTGTGTCCACTGTGGTCCATCTTCTGCCTGCTGTGAACGCAGGTGATCTCGCCAATACCGATTGGGCTGTAGCTTAATTCTAACTCATCAATTTCCATACGTCAGTATATGAACCGAGAGAAGTCACGTGATGTAAAGGTCAATGTCATGTTGTTGTTTTGGTTAACCTGGACCCAAAAATTCTTCGTTGCTACTTGTGACTTACAAATAGTGAAATTCCTTCTACAATCGTTTGTATGGATGGGTTTAACTTCTCTCGGTTCACATCCTCCGTATTTCAATGAACTCGTCAGAACTATGGTTAACCCGGCACGTAGGTTTGTTTTAACCATAAGTTAT
>RQTK01000855.1:74907-84939 GCA_003991915.1 Elysia chlorotica
TCGGATTATTGGTTTAGATTTAGAGTCCATAAAAGGAGGAAAAGAGGAGAATTTTTTTTAGAACTTATGACAAATATTTGAATATTCCGTTAATTTAAGTAATAAATGTCGTATTTCACACGCTTTCCATGAAGTTTATCAAAATGAGGAAATAAAAAAAGTATTGAAACCAAAAGTTCAGATTTGAATAAATTTATTTGGACATAATGGTTTAAAACATAGTCATAAATAAAATATCAAAAAAAGTTTAAAACTCAATTACATGTACCATAAACATTCAAAAATTTTAACTCAGATGGTTTACCTACATCATACCAATGAAGTGGTAAATTGGTATTTGTCTCACTTTACAATCACTCATGCATGCACATCAAGAGAAAACAGTATATTCTATGGCACACATACACGCAGATCTAATGTGAAATTGAGCACCAAAAAGTTAGCTTTGTTCTTAGATACACATAAGTAAAAGAATTTAAAAAATGAAACAATCTTTTCGACTGATTAAAAATCTGTATACATGTATTCAAATTCAATTTAATATTGAAAAGTAACCAAAGCTACTAGTGCTAAAAAAGTAAACATTAAATACACACGATTTTCTAATCTATGGACATGTAATTGAAAAACATGTTTTTCTTTTCAAGTTAAAAATTCTAAAACTGTTGCATCCTTTAACCCTTTATTGTTTAAAATGTCTTTTTGATAAGTGAAAATATTAGGTAATAATAGTTAACAATTTTGAAGCAGTGTTTTTCTGGTACCCTATGGTTCAATGAAATAAGGATATTAAAAAAAAAACATTTATATAAAAATTTTATATATACAGTATTTGTTAAGTACATTGCCGCTTGTTTTGAAAATTTGATTCATTGAATTAAATCTCTCTCTCTCTCTCTCTCTCTCTCTCTCTCTCTCTCTCTCTCTCTCTCTCTCTCTCTCTCCCTCCCCTACCCCTTTTTCTCGCACCCATGACTCATACATGCAAATATGCATACAATTATGTATACAGAGATAAAACACTCGTTCTATCTCAAGTAATGCAAGATCTTAACCTTTTGTCTGATAAATGAGTTCCAGTATCAAAGTAATTAGATGAGGCTTACCAGAGACATGGGGTATGATTGGTGATGCGGAATGTGATATAAAAACATGCAGTACATCCACGTTTATACACATACCCCATTCAGTGGCGTCCATATTTGCATGCTCACAGTACATGTATTCACTTACCTATAGATACTAATTTACCAATCGATCAATAATCTCTAAACAAAAAAATATCAAAAGATGGAACATCTCCAACATAGTACTACAAGTGTTAATATAGAAATGAAAAATTATCCATATCAATCAGTACAGCATAATTCAAGAGCAAAATGAAAATCACAGACAAAATTTTGACCATTTGAGAAAAAAAAAAATAACACCCAAAAAACATGTAATGACACCAAGCTATCTCGATAGATATCAGATTTAAGATCCTCCTGTTCGTTGAAATGAAGAGAAAAAAAAACACAATGTTCTTTGCTGGACGATTGCTTCGAAATAATTAGATTTACATATTTGTTTTAACCAAAAGCAAGTTTTCACAAGTCACAGCTATACCAACGGCTTGAGATGTTGTTCTTGTTACCGTGTCAGAGTAGGCAGGAGCTTTTCAGGTCTATGAACGAAATCTGTGACCATAAGGTGGACGCACCTCGAGTGGGCTATGCTGGTATCCCAAGCCAACTCCAAGGTCTGCAAGCATCGCCAGCAGTTTGAACCGCGCTGCAACTGCTCCTCTAAGGTGGTGAGTACACAGTCGGCTACTGAGAGGGCGTGGTCTCCCTGTGTGCTATAATCCATTCAGGGTCACGTGACCATCCTGACCGATAACAGAGGTGGAGAACTCAAGTCTCTATGACTTGTCAAGAAACAGAAGGAAACAGAAATCATCGTCCAACCTTGCCCCCCAGGCATCCGCTCTGACAGTTCTTGAAGTGACGACAATGATGACATTGACAATGATGACAAGAGCAAACACGGCGCCCCCGTCAAGCGCGTTGACTTGTATTGTAGTGAATAGGCAGTGACGACATATTTTTACAGTTCTGATCACAGCAGCTTTGAGAATTCTGAAAATAGAAGAAAAAAAAGATTTATGAAAAGCTATCGATATTGACAATGTCCTGCTAATTTAAACATTGAACAGCAATTGACAGTCGACGAAATTCTCAGGAACATTGATTTCGCTGTTGTTAAACAGTGTTTTAATAGTTACACGTCGTGTTAGCCAGTTAATATAGCCCGTTCACCGGTTACAAATACGGTCCATCCTTTTCCACAGTAAAAAAAAAACAACAAAATATGTATAAAAAAAGAATTTGATCAATAACAATAACATCGAAATAAGAAGTAGCTTCCTCGAATGATTTCTTGTCCTATAGCCTTCTCGCCCAACCTTTAAAAATGTTAATCATAATGGTTCTCACTTCTTAAAGGAAGATATCGTCATTTAATGTCTTTTTTTAGAGGCAGGCAAGCAAAAACCTATCAAGTACATTGAGTGCAATTAAAGCTTGCACCATTGAATTTAAAATGGCTAGTGGTATTGTTTCTCCCTGTCAGGCAAGAATGTATACACTCTTTACAAACAACACCTGCGAGCACAAGATAAAATACATTTTTGTGAGGCGCAACATGACAATGCCTGTATTCGTGTTTAGTTTCGCGATTCACACGGTTGCGTGTAATTGCTTCGTACGAAAGAGAAGAGACCATAACACTTAACTTGTGATCAAAATAACGTGTTATGGCCAACATTAAATTTGCTTACTAAAAACGTGCATGTATTGTTATGCAATTAGGTTTAGTGTGAGTCATTGTAATAACGCCATAAAGTCAAGAAAATGTAGAGAATGACAAAATGGTGGTTTCTTTACGATCATTGTAGAGGGCGAAAGAGGCGCCCGTCATCTAGTCAATTAGACACGGGAATGCTACCGAGCCATTAACGATTCAACTCCTAATGGCCCATGACTGCCCAACACCTTGGCAGTCAGCAGAGAGGTAATAAAATTTCAAAACCTTACGTGTCAACAAGACATTCAAGAACTGCAGGTGTCGATGATTGTAAAGCATGAAAAATGTGCATAATGACGTGTCGTTAACTACCCCCCCCCCTGAAAATTAAATCTGTTTTTGTTTTTTTTTGTTTTTTTGTTACAATTTTCATATAATCTACATGAAATTTCTTCAAGAGTATCATAGCGTGAATTCTATAACCATCTTGAGGGCAGTGACATTATTTTGTTCTTCAACTTTGTAGAAAGTAAGTGAAAATTGTTTCATACATGTAAAATAAACTGATATTGTACACGACAAAGAAGTGAAATTAGAGAAGAATCATCAGAGCTTTGAGCATCCTAATTAGCTCCGATAAAAATAATCGTCGCCTAGGCAGTAATTATAATTCAATCAGCTGACTTCTATTCTCTCTGCAGCTGCAGGCTGGACCCATCCTTCCACTAAAATTTAAACCATATGAATTGAATGTTCAATGTCGTTATTTATTCGTACACCGCTTCAATAAATATGGGAATACAGCTGCATTGTAAATCTGTTCCATTCCAAAATATTATCAAGAGCGTATTGTGCGTGTCTCTCAAGCCCGTAAATAACATTACTGTACAAGGAAGAGGAGGCAGGGTTTCCATGTGTGCATCGGGTGTAAACCTATAACTAGTAGTAGTATAGAGCAAAGTTAGGGTTGTGCAGATGAAAGGGAAATAAGCGCGACTGACGGGCGCTGAGGGAGCAAGGGGGGCGGCCGACTAGCGCGGCGGGAGGGGGGAGGGGAAGGGGGCGCCGAACACCTGTTCAACAGCAGTTTTGGCAAGGGCCCGCCTATTCGGCGAAGGCTGGCGCCAGACTGTCTGGCGAGGGCAAGCATTCCCACAAGCTCAGCGCAGCTGCGGGCTGATTTGCCTGTGTGTGCTGGCACGGCCTGGCTTTGCATTAGAAACACAGGCTCCTCTGTGGCTGATTCCTTTTTTACAGGGGTTTTCAGTCTTTTACAAAGATGTTTTATAGATCTATTTGGTTATAAATGTTAACCAAATCTTTGTCGAATGCTAGATAGTCGCGTCAAAAGCATCACAGTAAATATATTTTAACGGACCCAGATTATACAATACTAAATTTTTTTTTTAATTGCAGCGTTTGGGAACTTTTTGTTTTCTTCATGAAGAGTGGACATTGATAATTTATATAAATACGAAGAAAATGGGACGTGTCTAGAATCTACGAAAAAAAAAGTTGTAAATCAACATTATGAATTTAACTTCAAGTAACACGGAACAAAAGTTAAGCGGAAACAAAGCCTGGAAGATATTGAAGCAAAAATAATAGCCAAGAAAAAGCGCTTTTACAGATGCGACAAGGAATGCTTTTTTCTTCCTAACAAGACTTTTCTCAGAGTGGGAAAGAGAGAGAGAGAGAGAGAGAGAGAGAGAGAGAGAGAGATGAGCTGGCCCAGTTGTACAAACACGGATGTAAATACAATAGCAGAGGTAAAAGAGGACAGATGACCCGAGTGCCAGGACGCTGGTGCAGATTGAAGGACACGTGACAGGTGCGCAAAAGGTTGATCTACTTAACATCAAAACACTAACCAAAACGCAGGTGGCCTTATTTTCTGACTGACTGGGAAACAAAATTAATATCGGTGGGGGCGACTCTAAATAGGAGTGGAGAAGGGCTAGGTAGAGGCTGTTTATTTTTCTTGTTGTTTTTTCTTTGTCTTTTGCTTAATATTATAAAATGAATTGAGTCATCGATAGAGTGTTTAATACTGAAAGATTGCAGTATATTGGTGTGCTTTTTGTTGTTTTCTTTTACCCATAAACATATTCTTTAGAAAGAAATATCACTAAGTAATTTAAAAGTCTACGTAAAACATCGAAGACAATTAAATTGAATTAAACAACGGTTTTGCTTTTTACAGTGATAAGGTTGTAAAAATTAAACGAAGCTAGTAAATTTGGGCCACGACGACTTTTTTTTCTTAATTTTGCGAGTTGTACTTTAATTAAGCCAGCGAAAGAATGTGCACTGCGTGGGTGGACATGATTAGGCTAAGACAATAAGTGAATTAAAGCACTGCAGTGCGTGGTAATCTACCCTGTCCAGTGGCTATGAGCGGCCAACTCGTGAGAGGGCTTTATACTATTATCATCTGGTCCCCTACCACTATCGATATCCCAGGTGGTGAGGGAAAATACGCAATCTGTAAACTTGTAGAGAATTTTTTTTTACTAGAGAGCTCTAGGTACTCTTGGGCCACCTGGCAAAGACCCCTCTCTAAATTAGATTCTTGGAAGGAGAGGCTTAGACCAGCCTTTCTCCAGGTCTATAAGTCGGTAAACAGGCGCACAGGTGTGGACCTGTGGGGGTCAGGCCAAGCCCCGGGCCACTCTTACCACCAGCCCAGTCCTCATCACAGCCATTCCCATGACATGCACGACCCAATGAGTCTAAGCATTGTGGAGGCGAAAATCGCTAGATTAAAACCTAAGTTGTCTCAAACCCTATTTTCGCCAAATCGGGTTAAAACAAAACAGAACGGACTAAACTAATGTCCATGTATGATTGATCCTAATACCAGTGTTATACCATAACCCAGAGACAGCCATCTGGCCATCAAACAGCGGACTCAGATTGTCGATTATGATATTACTATTAAATTAAGATGACTAATATTGCAGTGGCCACGACAGTGGCGGGCGATCCTAATTGACATCTTCCTATTAATAATTCACCTACGTATACACGCGGCGCAGGTGTTATTAAAGAATGGACTTTATCTCTTTTATTGCCAGCAAGCTGAAGGTACTCTTTATAGAAAACTTGTGGATAAAAGAACTAGTTTGTATCTTATACTATTGCTGTCACACTATGTAAAACCTGTTTGATTAACATAAAAAAAAAAATTAAAAAGACGAATTTGGTTGGGTAAAGTGACATTGTATAACTTCAAGACATTTATCGTATTAACTGTAGGATAGTCTAAAGTTGCAAAAACATGGATTGAAACTATTTTTCAACAATATGAACATACCTAATTTTATAGAGAAAAAAGTCATTTTGAAGGCGGCCTGATATCAAAGTCTGTGGATGATGATACTGAACTGGAACTGAGAGATGGCGAGCGTGGTGTCTGCAAAATAAAATTGTAAATAATAATAATAATAATAATAAGAAGAAGAAGAAGAAGAAGAAGAAGAAGAGAAAAAAGGAAACTCTACAATTCTTAATCATTGTTACTTAATTTAGAGAAGAAGAAGAAGAAGAAGAAGAAGAAGAAGAAGAAGAAGAAGAAGAAAAAAGAAGAAGAAGAAGAAGAAGAAGAAGAAGAAGAAGAAGAAGAAGAAGAAGAAGAAGAAGAAGAAGAAATAAGGAAACTCTACAATTCTTAATCATTGTTACTTAATTTAAGTTCTATTGTGAAACATCGTTAATTTCCCATGCCAATCTCAACACAAAGCGTTACGACGATCTATAGAGAGAAAAAAAAGGTGAAAAGAAAAAAAAATACTGAAAAAAAACACAACTGCAACAGCAACAGATTATATTTGACTGTAAACATGTACCCGCCCTCATAATATAAAAAAATCGATACATAATCCCAAAAAAAATCGATCTACTATAGTGGACGCATTAAACGAGTCTCCATTTAAACATACAAAAACTTTAGTTGAAGAGAGATTGTATAGCATGATAAAAATTATCCCAATCCCAAACGGCTAACATTTTTATCACTCATTGTCTATCAACATTAATCCATTAAATACAATGTAATAAGTCCATCCAGCCAAGCATCACTCCCCTCCCTATCCCCTTTTTTTCCGTGTAACCACTGCATCCCTAGTTCATAGCTGCAACACAACATCGCTTTCAGTTTCAGCCCGGCGCTGTGCTATTGTTGGGAACAGAGATGCCATCACACAAAGATCGATATTCTGAGGTTCAGGCTGGTTTGCACCAGTTCCAGGCGAGATGGGTCGCAAGAACTCAGGCTAGCACCAGTAGCACTAGACTAGCTGTGCCACTGAAACACCGAGATGGGCGAGGTTTGCCTAGCACTTGGGAGTGGATATTGATCCGAGAACCTGGATCCCCGTCGGTGTGTACAAGTACATAGAGGAAGAGAAGGTGCAGCAGAAGGCCCGTTCATTCTGTGCAAAATTATTGGCAATTTCCGTGAGATTTATCGAGTTTTTTTTAATATCGGGAGGGAGAGAGAGAGAGAGAGAGAGAGAGAGAGAGAGAGAGAGAGAGAGAGAGAGAGAGAGAAGATGATTTTTCTTTTAAACAACGGTTTCAGGAATGCGGGTCACGCCGTTGAATTGTTTTGGCTTCCCATACATGAAGAAATCTGGTCGTAGTACTAGTAGATGAGTTGGTTTAACGTCCAACATCAGCACTATATAGACTATATTGTGGACGAACCTCGAGACTGACGTCTTACAATTTTATGTGCTGCCACACACGAGACCGGGCGGGGATACCATGACTCCTGTCTCAGCAGGTCGCATTAAACTGACACCGACCCACTGTATCTGGTGGTTAAACTTTAAGTGCCCTGTCATATCTTATCGATATCGAACTCTACGTCGTCAGTGGCTTCCATGTCTCACCTAGTTGAAGGTTTCAGTCACTTGTGAAAAGCCTTGAATGATTTATGTTGCTGGCGTAACCTTATTTCGTTAAAAAAAATTGTCTACGACATAACTCGATATCTGATACAGTCATATAGTTATGCAGTGTATCGTCGAAGGAGATGCTTACTTGGCAAGAGACGATGTTCTCCAGAGTTTTTTCTGAGAGTGGTTCTCTGGATTCGCCCATGTAGTGCAGGGGGGAAGACCGTGAGCAGAATGGGTTTTGTCCGCCCAATTGCTGGCTCAAATCCAGAATGTAGTCAATGACATACTGGATGAGAACCGCCGCTTCAATGTTGCCTTTCTCATTCTTTGGTACGTGAGGCACCATGCCGCTGAGCTGAAGCAAGCAGTCCTGGGGACCAGAGAAAAGAAAGGTGTAAAGTATCAATGACATGGGTGCACGGCAGTAGCTTGATGGGGGATCTGTTTAATTTAATATTAGATTTTTATTCTGGAATAGGCTTAGACCCACTGACCATGGTTTGTCCACCATGTTTATAAGCTCAGATTAGGAAGGTGGCCTTCCTCTAGACACAAGCACACCCACACATCTAACCGCGATCAAACAGTACGAAAGGAATATCACAATTTCTATCTAAGTCCATAATTTACAAAATAGATATCTTCAGCTACCCAATGGGCATATATTTGAAATTGTGTTATTTAATAGGTTGTGAAAATATAATCTATATCTAGACCTGGAAAGATTAGATTTGAGTGAAATATCGCTACAAATATGTATTAGGCATACATTGCACCAAATAGGATGCGAATCTAATCTTAAGCCTAAGTCATGGTATCTGGCTTTGAAAATAAACGGACGAAGTGTAATGTGCTACATCAAATCGTTGGAGGATCACGCGCTGCCCTTAAGCTTAAATTGTGATACAATGCATTATTGAAACAAACATAGGTCTTGATCTACATAATAGGCCTATGGATTTAGAATATATGGGGTTTACTTCGAGTATCAGACTATTGCGTTACATGTTGACGTAGATTATATAGACCTAAAATCTTAATCTAGACTAGGATACATGCATGTAATGTGTAAATATAGATCTATATCTACTTACATTCATTTCTTCACTCAAACCAGCTTGTTCAATGCTTGTAGCCGCTGCAGCCTTCATGATGCAGCTTCGAGAATCCCTTTTGACACCCAAAATACTTCTAGACCGTTGACGCTCGGCTGCTGTTACTTTCATAGTCTTCTGGACGCTAGCTAAATCCCCTGAATCTGGAAGAGACGAAGTGGTGCCAAGAGCGAGAACTTGGGTTCGGGTAGAACTATCGATTGATACTTGCTGGCGAGCGGCTGTGAGAGGGAGGCGGCGTGAGTGGTTCTTTCAACAGAGATGAGGAGAGTCAAATCAAGATGGATTCAGATGTCCAGCTTTGAAATGTCCGCTGTATGGGGATGATAATCCAACGAACACCAAGCACAGAGCAAAACACTGCTACTTTCTTTCGTCCAAATGCCGATTTTAATGAAATACCAATCTGAACAAGCAAAGGAATATTGAAAGCAAATCCGAAGATCTAGATAAATCTATGTACTTTTTTCACTGATCGATCTACGAATATAGGGTCTAGATCCTTAATACTTGTCTAGAAAATCTAGATCTAGATTTAGACTTCCAAAGGTAACCTCTGTTTCTGGCTAATAAATTACTTGAGAATTAAATAGTATATTAAACGGATAACCACTTAGTGCACACAAACACGGATGAAAAATCTCAAATGAATGCAGTTCAGATAAAGTAAGTGTGCGATGAGCAGTTGACGCTGAGGTGATCCGAAAGCTAGTGAGATGAAACTTAAACTGAAATATCTTGTGCCGCAACGCAAATTATTAACGAGCGCCTAGACTATGCGTAGTTCACTCGGCGGATGAGAAAATTCCCACACGCGTTGAACAAACCTTTAGGCTCCGCCCTTGAAGCCAAGCGCAGTGCGCGAGACTACAAAATTCAACCAATGGCAACTCGACAAAGGCAATCCAGTTAAATTTAGTCCCGCCCACTGTGTCACACAGAAGACTTCGGTGGTACTCATTGTAGCGTGATTTCCCACGGTGTTAAGCATTCCCTTCCTAGAGAGAAAGAGAGAGAGAGAGATAATAATAATAATAATAATAATAATAATAATAATAATATAATAATAATAATAATAATAATAATAATAATAATAATAATAAAGGCCAAATGGTCAAAGGTACATCTCTTTCTCTCTTCTCTCTTTCTTTCCCCCTTACCCCTCTCTCTCCCTTCTCTCTCTCTCTCTCTCTCTCTCTCTTCTCTCTCTCTCTCTCTCTTTCTCT
>RQTK01000855.1:85079-95369 GCA_003991915.1 Elysia chlorotica
TTTTTTTTTTTTTTTTTTTCGTCATAATCGTAACTGGTCTTTCTGTATAGAGGAATTCAAGTTTCAACAGATCCACCCTGCACCTGTGTTTTGCATGGTCTTAAAGGTAGCGTGCGAAATCGGCTTTGACACATGGTAAATTGCGCTTGGGGAATCGAGGGCCAGACAGACGGGCGCCGGCTCAAGGTGACGTCACGCACAAGCCTACTCTGCCTTTACATACAGACCAATAGTGCGGTCCCCGTCTCCCCTCCCCTCGACCGCTCTCTCCCTTTCTTTCCAGGCGCCGCTCAGTCGGTCGCGGGCAACTGACCTCGTTGTCAATCAAGCGTCACTTCAAAGAAACTTTAACTAGCCTCGAGATGTGCACTAAATATTGTCACCTTCCGTTTCTTCTTTACTATGGACACACCTGCAAATTTATATCAAATCCGAGGGAGGTTTCTTCAATGTTTACACACAAAATTGTGCGGTGGCGCCACCGCAAGGGCGATCAGAATGTCCAGTCTGAGACAACACAAACCATGGTGACATTAGAAGAGGCAACGCTTCACAATACTATTTTCCAGGAGTTAAAAGTAGAAAGAAAGTGCTAGCTAGTTTTAGTTGGAGTCAAGTTAATAGCAATTCAATGCTCTTTAAATTCAAGCATATTTGCCCCAAAATCAATTTGATAAATGTAGAAGAAGAAGAGGGAAAAAAGGAAGAAGAACAAGAAAAAGAGGAAGAAGAAGAGGGAAAAGATGAAGAAGAAAAAGAAAAAGAGGAAGAAGATTATGAAGAAGAAGAAGGAGAAGAAGAAGAAGAAGAAGAAGAGGAAGTAACAGTAGGAGGGAAAATGAGATTTACTATATTAAACCCATATACGGGTGTCGTGATATAATCTTACAAGCTGAAAAATACATTTCTTTTAGACATTTGAATTTTTTTTAAAAACATGCTCGTGTTTTCATGCATGCGTACTTAGTTTGCAACACTTTGATAAGTTTACCTCCTACATTTATCAATGATTGATGTTTGGGCAATGATTATTAGGAAAAGATTGCAAATAATTATAGTTAAGAGTGCTGATAGCCTTCCAAAATAGAAACTGAAAAGTCTGACTTCCTGTGTTTATTTCCCCTATCCCTTGAGAAAATCAGTACTTTACAAGTTAACAATTTTGATGCATTCTGGCGACTAATATTATCCTGAGTGAGAGCGGGTTGTGATGTTTTTAATATTGATCAATGTATTTCACTTTGTAGAATGAACTTTGTTAAAGAATGTAAACAATAAATAATTAAAGGAAATTTTGAAACCGAAATAATCCTTTTCCATGGCCTCAATACACGTAGTAATTACTGCATTTTTACTAACAGACAGACTAAGAGTCATCCTTTTCGAGGAAATAATTGGGGTAAAGCAACAATGCGTGTATCAACTATTCACGTATAAATATACTAAATTTCTTTCCATCAGCTGGGTACATCAACTAAAAATAGTAAAATACCGGTACCGCAAACCGATAAATGTATAGACGACTATCGTAGTATGTATTACATTGCTATGAGTACCATACAAAACATCCATGTAAACAAGCATGAAGTATGCCCGCTCTGGTGGGTCGGTCGCCTAGCTACGATGGACCCCTGAAACCGATGCGCTATCTGGGCTTGGACTACTCGAGTCTTCAGCTCAGATCAGAGCTCACAGCTGAGGAATGGCACAGTCTGAATCGGATAAATTGCTGTGTCCGAATCCAAGGAGGCCAAGACGCCATCCAGCCAGACCTATTCCTCCCTTGTTCTTTTTTTATTTTATCACCACGTTTCTTTTTTTTCGGGGGGGGGGGGGGTTGTTTTTTTGTATTTGTTGTTTTTTTTGTTTCGTTTTTGTGTGTGCTCTGTTTTATAAACAATAATTTGGTTGCCATTTGTTCCTTACTAATAGCGCGAATATTAATTTTGCAATGTAGTGGTCTATATTACATGTATTCCATTCATCGCCATTCTTACATTTTTAACACAAAGATATGTTTGCTTATATGGTCTTTTTACAAATGATTAAGCTTACCAGCAACTGGTGCAACACCCGTGCTTTATTATTGTTATTATTACAATAACTCTATTTTAAATTAATCATCTTTAGCACATTAAAGTTGATAAAGTTAGAACCACATGACTGAAAGTACAACGTACGCCCCTTTTCACGTCAACAGGCACTACCCTCTCAAGCCCTGTAAACGGATGTAGCTTGCCTAGTTCATTGCACCTCTGAATGACCAGGTGTTGGGTCTCTCGGTCTTTATTACAGTTGGTTTCCTTGTGCTCCAAACTCTGGTTTTGTAGATCATTAACAGCACGTCAAATTTCCAGACGTCAGTCTAAGGACCCCTGCACAATACAACCCATATAGTAGTTACGTTTAACATTAAGTAACAAATTCAACTCATTAAAACTGAATATCACTCTAAGCGGAAGGCGTTCAGTCCTACAATTTAGACAAATCCAAAACCGAATCTTTATTTGCTTGTTTTGATCAATTCAATGTACATAATACAATAAAGAACATTGCACAAAAATGTGAGTAGTAAGTGAACCGATTATGCGGATACCTTAACAACCAGTTCATATCCCCCACCTAGTACATTGTAATGAATGAGGGAGGAGGGGAGAATCCACTAGGTGGCGCCGGTCAGACTGGCTGAGACTGTGTCTCGCCGTCTCTGCCTGCTCCTGGTCTTGTTCAGGTTTCACAACTGAGTGATAAGTTCTCACCTGTGAAAACAAGACTCTCAGCGCGAGCGGAGCGGGGCCGGCGGCTCGCCATTCGATAGCGGGCCGTGCCGGAGATGCTGCTGCTAGATAAATAACTCACTGACGCTTCTCATCAGTTCGGATTCTCCATTCTCTTCCCCCGCCAGACTTGTTAGTTGATACACTTTATTCGCTACTTAGTAACTGGGGTCGAAAGGGGGAGGCTGAAACTGGCTTCCCTGCTTCTGACGTCCCCTATGTGCGGTCTTGACCTGTCAGTAATGCCGTCACCGCATGCTTCTACTCACGCCTGCTAGATCGTGGGTGAAAACTTTTTTTCCCTTTTGCAACTCAAAAATGTTGACCTATAAAATATATTTAATGTCGTACATGTATAACTGCCAGAATGTATTAGATTGTGCTCTGCAGTGGTTAGGAACCGTTGAATTAGTTTACTTTAATATAATTCGCTTCCTGATCTACAAAAATATACTCATGTAATAAAGAAACCATAGTGCTGTTGGTTCACGGTTTATACGGGTTTTCAGGAACACGTCGTTCTATCTTAGATGGTAACCATGGAAATGTTTCAACGCAGTGATGCCAGATGGTTTACTTCTACATGTACTGAAGTGCATTGCCATAACTTGCAATGCACTGCATACGCAAGGGTTCCAGTTTGTATCTTTCAGAATAAAGAAAAATATCAATTCACATTGGACATTTAGTGCATTAACATAGGAGCCATTGAGGTCGCCGTCAGCATAGCTTGTGGAGGGACCGGATACCAGTTTGCCACATTTGTTGCTTCACAGAAAAAATAAATAAGTATCGTCTCTCGACCTCGAAAAAATTAAAAGGAGACGGGGCAGCTAGCTATGGATCGAACGCCACTCTTTGTTGCCCGCCTGTCCAGAGCACTACCGACTGAGCCATCAATTCGCTTGGCTTGACGGAGACCCCAACCAGTCTCTTGAACGACTCTTTGCAAAACTTAAGAAACGTTTTAAACAGGTTTCTTGTCTTTTTTTCCCTTTATCTCGATTTCGACCACCAACAACGACGAAGAAGTTGATGATGAGGAGGAGGGAGATGGTAACGCAATAAGAAATTATTTTGACCATCATCATGATTGCTTTGATCGCGCAATATGACCGTCGTAGTAAAATAAATAACGAGTTTCTTAATATTTTGTTATTTAATAACTATTGGTGAAGATGCACGTCTGTGGGCCTGGTGGTGATGATGATTGTGATGATGTCGACGACGACGGCGAAATTTCTGACGTCCCGTTTAAAGAATCTGAAAGAAATTTTTATTCACCTTTGAAAAACATGAAGGATACTTATCTGGTACATCTTAGTAAAGAATTTTATCTCAAATAATTATGTATGATCGTACCGGTTGTGATTTTTGGTACTGCCTATCATACAATTTTAGATTTTGTATTTACGTCGGTCTTTTTTTATCCATTGACATTAGCAATACGAAATGTCCAAGAGACAGGTCTGCGTGAAGGTCACTAGCTTTGGAAAACATTTTATAAATCATTATTTTGTAAAATTGGATTGATGTAGCATTAAACTGTTTAAATATACAATTGTCCCACTACATTTAGTGCCTTTTGTCGCATAGCTTCCGGATCTCCTGACTACGAATTTTCAGATCTTGATGAGCAGCTCATGTAAAATATTTAAATCTTTTGATCGATCCTTCAAATTACACGTACATGGCGTGTTTAATGCATTGTTTTCTCAAATTGCTTTGTTTTTGTTTTCATTTTTGTTAACATTGTCTAGTTTCAATAACAACTCATTTAGTATACGCCTAACTTTCAATACATATTAAACCAACTTTGGTTGTGCATCCAACATCAGCACTACATAGGATAAAGGGTGTTTCAAGATTTTCAATAAGGGTCAATATTACAAAACGCTTTTTCATTGCAAAGTAAGTTAAATTCATTGCAAAGTTAATCAAAATTAGCTTGTGTCCCAACACACCATATTATAATGCATATCCATCGAATTAATTATATTATATGAACGCTGCTATTAGCAGATTATTTTGGGGGGGGGGGGGGTAAAAATGTTATTGTTCATTTAATTGTTACATATTGTTATGATTTTATTTTGCATTTTAAAGACCTTTAAGAGACACAGATTTCTGTTTCCTTATTTAAATCATATCATGTCACACGCCTCTATGCCAAACAACGTGATAAAGTTTTGTGTAATATCGCCACCTTAAGACCATTGAACTGAAGAACATTTGCTCTGATTGACAAAATGTAATTGTTTAATTTTTCAAATGTTCGTATGGTCACAACATAAAGTCACGTGACGCGTCAAAAGGGGGTTGTCGATGTCTTATATGACAAGTCAGCCTGATGATCGACCCGAGACAAAAGACGATCCCATAGCTCCAGTCCAAAGGGCAATCAACCTGACAACATCAGGTCGTGGGGGGCGGCAACTGGTTTGTCTGGTTGCTTTGTTTTGTTTCATGATCACGCGTTACAACGAAATTATAAACTTTTCAACATTGAATTATTTTACCAAAAATTATAAAACAGAAATATTTGTCTTTGTATCTTTGTATTGTTGCCATAAACTTCAAATGCACACACACACACACACACAACAAAAAAATTGCACAGGCCCTGCGCCAAGTGCGAAGGTTCGTCAGACCAAACGGGTCCTCACTTAACAGATTGTCGCCACCACAATGTATTTCTTTTCATGAATCTTTGAATTGTTTCCCATATCTGATCGGATAGTCCTCAATACATATAACAGTAGTTGCTTCCTTGCGGTCTGTGGTGATAATGATCTACAACTTGGAGGTTCATTAATTTCTAAGCAGTGCTAAGGCTGGGTTATCTGCTCGACCGCAAACGAAACAAAAAAGTTGGGAATCCATAAGTTAATACGGCTATGGTTCATAAAAAAAAAAAATCAATATAATATCAAGAAAGCATTTATATTAATTCCATTAACTACACTACATAGAGGTGTGTGTATGTACACAGTGTGCAATTTATTTTATTAGCACGGGGTGCATTCTCGAAGCAACATAAAATGTAGTACATGTAGTGGCTTTGAAACTAAAGACAAACTCCATTCCACTATTCTAACAGAAAGGGAGGAAAGAAAAAGAACGGACGATTTCCCTGTTTTCTTTGTATCGATTTTTTAAAAGAAACTTACATTTCTTTCTGATGCTTACAACAAGGAGTAAATTCCGCGAGACAAGTATTACAAATATTGGTTTGCAAATAAATACAACTTCGCTTGTAAACAAAGAAAAACAAAGATAAATTCTAAAAGCGTTATATTATCAGATATTGGTTTTGGACAAAATAGCTACATGTAGCCATTTTCAGCTTCTTCGCATAAAAAAGGCGTTTCTCAAACCTACTTTATTCTCTGAAAAGTCATACGTATACATAATTCGTAAGCAGGCTTAGATCTCTAAACACCACATCTCTGTACTGTTAATTCGTTTCGTTCTGTTCCACTTGCCGAATTCCAGGTATGGTATCCGTTACACAGAAAGCCCAGCTGTTGTTTGTCTCTCAAGCTGCCAGCAACGGCCCGTCTTTTGTAAAAGAAAACCATCAGGCTGGAATTTCCTAACGACAAACATAGAGAGGGAGGCACGTGAACCAATAAAACCGGCGCCAGCATCTGAGAGCTCTGAACCCAGGAAAGTAGGCCTGGTGATTGCAGAGGAAGGACAAAGAAAACTGGAAATATCGCTGCTGGAGACTGCAGAGTTAGGTAAATGTGATAAGTTCATAAGGTAAATGTGAACAAGGTTTTTAAATAATAACTGTAATAACATGAATGCAATTAAACTCAAATGACAAAACTTAAGACAAGAGACAGTTCCAACATAAGGATAAGATGGTCGCAGGTTCACATCTTCGCATCTGGCTTGACATTGTGTAACTTTTGATGACTTTTCATTGCCAGATTGTCCAGAGCACTGGAACCTATTTTCACTGTCACGACAAAGATCCCGGGAAGATAAAGCTTCTGTGAGACAGTGGTTTGGTTCAGTATCCTGTTGATTTACATAGATTTTGTCAGTACCTTGTTGTAGTCATACAATCATTAGACTTGGTGCATGTGGGAAGCTCAGTTTGCTGTTGTTAGTACATAAGTTAATTATTAATAGAAAAAGAAAGAAAATAAACAAACTATTGCTTAACAATAAACAAACTATTTCTTAACCTACTTGCAGTCATTGCAGCTTACCATCGCAACCTCACGTAGTCGCCTTTTATTTAGTAAAAAAAAGTTCTGATACATGATTTTGTTAAAGTTTTATCAATTTTACCGAACCACACTAGATAAAAGCACGGATGTGGTCGAATAGTAGCAAAAGACACATCAGTGTACAATTCTATAAAACTGAGAATGACATAAATTATCTGAAGGCAAGTTTCCTCTATTTTCTTTACAAAGTATACTTTGCGAAACCGCCTAATAAATGCGTTTAATACATGTAATATATCTCTCTTTAAAAAATATGCCCACCCTTTTTAATCCGTCCAGCAATTATTTCGAATAAAAAGAACAATATAATTGTCTAAAACTGAGCCTGACTTTCGATTCATCTGGAAAGGTTTCCCTTGATAATTTACTTTGGCTATATTGTGCATGGTAATACTAGGCAAATTTCATGTGGAAAGGTCTTCTATTCTATCATATTCCAATCTACGTTTTCAACAAGAGAAAATGGTCGTGAACTGGTATACAAAATGCCATTCACGTCAGAGGAAAAATGACAATACTGCATGTATTTCAGTAGTAAATTAAAGTTGTGTGATTTAAAAAAAAATGAAATGTACAGAAAATTCACGAGCTTTGCTTTAGAAAAGAAATGGTCTAATTGGTTTGTTAAATAAAGTTTTTGGTGATTTAATAACATTTTCAGCGAAAAAAAAAAGGTTATGTTTATTATCTTTATTGAACTATTCAGGTTTGAATTTAGGCATAATTATATACATTTATAATAAAGACGCATTGCGTCTCATACGAAAATCCGAATAACTGACGGCTAGCTGTCTAGTTTATAAAATCGTCGTTTTTGACTAGTTTTTGTTTGCGGTAAGGCCAACAGACCAGAATTATTTGCTAATTACGTGAAGGTTAGTTTGGTTTAGGTTTCTTTGACAAATCCATTCAGTTATTTGATGTGTAGATGAAAATGCAGATAAAACCGCCTTTACATTATTTTCAAAACTCCATTTAACGGAGTACATTTATATGGTAAAATATACAATGACTCTTGCTAATATTATACTTTTAAGTGAACCGTCGTCAACATTATTAATTCTAATATTTCAGACACTGCTGCGAACAAAAACTAAATTACTTTTTTTTCTCTATATAAACCGTATACACTGCAAAGTTGTCAGCAACCTCATAAATTCATTCGCAAAGAACTAGAAACTAGGCCTAGTAGTACATGTGCTGAAACTTGCAAAAGCTGCAAGGTATATTAGGATGCGTAGCCGTTAACGAAATGGCCCATTACAAGTTTTTTTTTTTTTTTTGATTCGTCCGTCATTGAAGAGCAGTGAATTGCGAACTTTAGAAGCCTAAATGAAATTTTTGTCTAATTCTCACACCCGAGATTTTCTTTTATTACAACAAATTTTTCGTTCGCTTGTGAAGGCGTTTTTGGTACCATTCTTCCAACAAAGGGAAAAAGGAGGGGAGGGAGGGGGGGTGTCTAAACTCGAAAATTTCAATTTTGTAGTTCATGAATACTTATTTACTTGTTAGATGACAACAGATGAATTGTATTTCGAAGTTGGCAATCTTGACAGTTGACATTGAAACTGTTATTTTCATCTTTAGAAATTGTACATAATTATGCTAAAAATACACTTTAAAAATAAAATTGAAACTGGTTTTTTTTTTTCATCTTTAGAAAGTGTACATATGCTAAAATACACTTTAAAAATAAATATGTTGGATGAGTGGTTTGAATGCAAAGTGGAAAAAAAAATAATATTCATCACGTTTTTCTTACCTTTATCAAGCAAGTTATTGTTGTACTTAAATATGTAAAGGATAGGGTGGGGGGCATTTTTGTTGTTGTTCTTAACTTTTAACCTTTCTGGCCATTAAGAGAAACTGCAATATATTAGAGTGAAATGGTCCAAAGAATGCTTTATTTGTTTGCAACGACACAGATAAGTTTTTATAGCCTTTTTTGTTCAATGTTATCGTGTATCGGCAACAGTTTGTTAAAATAAATCCCTATACTTGTACCCTAATAAAAAAGATAATTTTCGAATTATCATGTAATCATTGTGTAGTGGTTGCGATGTTCCAGTTTTCGCCGATTGGACTACATTCTCCATTCAGTGAAAATTTGTCTCATTTTCAAGTACATTGTACATGTATTGGAATAAAATGGATGAAAAAGAAGACTTGGGTGAGGGGGGCTTGTAGACAGAGCGTCAGTCGCCACTGGCGCCACTCTGGCGGTAGAACACCTGGGCAGACCTCGGCTAGCCCCGCGTCTGCAATAAAATAAGCAAAGAGGGCGCTCAGGTGTCGCGAGCTGCCCCCTTCAAGGGATCACATGATCAATAAATCAGCGAGGTGCTGCCACCAACAGACCGGGGAACCACTTGGACCTTATTTAACTTATTTTCTTTTAGTTCTTTGCCCCTGTGCAAAGTTATGCAAAAAAGGCATTCAGGCGAAAATAATAGGTAATTAATTTGAAGTGAACTATCTAGGCCTATATTTCACCGCTCAAATATTATAATTTTGAAAAAGAAATTCAATTTGTTTATTATTATAATAATATCCATTATTTATATGAAAATGTTTCGCCTATATTAAAATTTAGTAGTATCAGATAAATCTTGCGTAATTTCAGCCATCTGGGCTCTGTTCTTTTCACACATCACCATTCTTTTTGACAAAAATGATCACACACTTACTCTTTCTCTCTGTATCTGCCCTCTCTCTCTCTCTCTCTCTCTCTCTCTCTCTCTTTCTCCCTCTCTCTGGATATTCCTCTGTTGTCTCTTTCTCTTCCTCTATGCCACGTCTTCTTTTTCATCCATTTTATTCCAATACATGTACAATGTACTTGAAAATGAGACAAATTTTCACTGAATGGAGAATGTAGTCCAATCGGCGAAAACTGGAACATCGCAACCACTACACAATGATTACATGATAATTCGAAACTTATCTTTTTTATTAGGATACATGTATAGGGATTTATTTTAACAAACTGTTGCCGTTTCATGATAACATTGAACAAAAAAGGCTTTAAAACTTCTCTGTGTCGTTGTCAACAAATAGCATTCTTTGGTCCGTTCCACTCTAATATATTGCAGCTTCTCTCAATGGCTAGAAAGGTTCAAAGTTAGAGTTAAGAAAAACAACAAAAATGCCCCCCACCCTATCCTTTACATATTTAAGTACAACAATAACTTGCTTGATAAAGGTAAGAAAAACGTGATGAATATTATTTTTTTTTCTAGTTTGCATTCAAACCACTCATCCAACAT